>SJYC01041504.1:0-12638 GCA_006408675.1 Madoqua kirkii | reverse complement strand
TGCTGCAGTCCATGGCGTTGCAAAGAGTCGGACATGACTGAGTGACTGAACTGAACTGAACATATTAATTAGTGCACCTCTTGCACCTCCCCACCAGGTAAAACTATGAACTTTGACCTGGTCCAAAGGATAAATGTTTCAAGGACTCAGAAATAATGCCTAAAACTTGCCACAATAAAGGGCTTACATCTTCTTCTAGTGATGGCCTTGGCACTCAACCCTGTTCTACGCTGTTTGGCTACCGTCCTCTAGCCTCTGAGTCCAGCTGCAATTAAAATTCTTTGTGATACAAACGTCTCTTTGCCTTTAAAAGCTCCCTGACGTTTATTCCCTATCAGGACACCTTTAGTGTGGTTATTTGAATATGTGTTCGCAATTGTAACTCATTGATCCTGTGTAAACTTGTCCGGCAACGTTATTGCCTCTGGGGTTTAGTTAGGTCCACAGCACCCCTTACAGACTTTATTACCTGACCATATGGTTTTTCTGTTAGCCAGTAATGAAAAACACCGAGATATTTTGTTGCATATAATTCCCTTTGTTTCCCTTCAAATCATACTGACTTGATTTTACTTGAAAATTTCTCTAAGATTTTCATAAAAAGCAATAAAACTGAGGACTGTGGCTACTGTCTTTTCACGAGGGAAACGCTTGTTTGCTAAACCTGTATTAACTTCTAGCTTAGAAATGGTAGTTAAATCAGAATTTTGTAAAGATTATACCGAAAGGCTTTCTTGGGTCTACTTTTTAACCTGTACTTTCGTCAGAACATGGTAAGGCGAGACCCGGAGGGTTTTTTAACTCAAACCGGAAGCGAGGGAACTACACTACCCAGAAGACCACGCGCCGGTCAGCCTTGTTCTCCGCACCAATGAAGCCCCCAAACTCGGGCTCTTCCGGGATTGCGAAATAGGAGGGGGTGGGACTTCCGGCATCTTTTTGATGGCGGTCGTTTGACGGCTTTTGCTGCCGACTGTAAAACCTGAGACTCTAAATAACTGGGTGCAGCCGGCCTTAGAGAAATGGGAAGAACCCAAGGGGCGCCGTCCACAGTGCACAGGAGTGAGCGGATTTCCCGACACTTCCAGGATTTTCGGCCCAAGTTTTCGCCATTATCTCGCGCGTCTTCTGGCACCACTGCGCCCGCAGGGTCCTATGGCAACCGACGCGCTGCAGGACCCGGCCCAGGTGACAGTGCCGTCCCCGGATCCTCAAGCCCCCGTGAGGGTCTCCTGCTCACGGCGCCGCGGCTGAGGCCAGTCTGCAGAACTTTGGGCGTGCTTGTGTGGCGGTCCCATTTCTGACACACTGTGTGCTGACGTGTGGTGTTAAAGGCCGTGGGCCCGGCACGTGCCGATCCTTGGAGGCGCGCACGAGCCAGAGCATTAGGGAAACTTGGGGTGGAGTCCGCTCTGCAGGGACAGGCCATATAAAGAGGAGTCAGTCGTCTGGTGATCCTCAAGCCCCCGTGAGGGTCTCCTGCTCACGGCGCCGCGGCTGAGGCCAGTCTGCAGAACTTTGGGCGTGCTTGTGTGGCGGTCCCATTTCTGACACACTGTGTGCTGACGTGTGGTGTTAAAGGCCGTGGGCCCGGCACGTGCCGATCCTTGGAGGCGCGCACGAGCCAGAGCATTAGGGAAACTTGGGGTGGAGTCCGCTCTGCAGGGACAGGCCATATAAAGAGGAGTCAGTCGTCTGGGTCAGCTGGGCCGACAGCATTCTGGGAGGCATGGAGGGTTGCGGATAAATTAGGAAGACGTTTGAGTTTTAAAGTATTTCAAAGCCAGCCCCGAGAAGTACAGACTGAGGAGGAGAAGTACAGACTGAGGAGGCGGGGAGACCTGGGGAGGCTTCTGAGTTAGAATCTGAAGAGTAAGGTGTTTTATGGACGAGAGTGGTGGGTATGGAAGTTGCTGACCTGAAACAAATAGCCTGCCCTGTATTTCGCACACAAAAATAGGCTTAAAAAAATTTTTTTTTTCAGGATCATTCGGGGAATTGCGATTGGGGTGTGTGACTATGGGGGAGCTAACACTTTTATAGAGATTACAAAGGGAAGTTAAAAGGGCTACAGCCCATGGCTTTTCATTGGCTGAGTCCTTTCCAGGAAAGAGAAGACTCGTCTTCCTTTGGAATACTGTTTTTGTCTCAGGTCAATGAGGGCTCCCCCTTCTGGTGTGCCAACTCTAATTGAGGTTTCTGTTTATTAATTTTTTTTCCCCAAAGGCAATATTCCTAATAAGCCTTACAGGTAATTGGCAAGATTGCCTGGTGAAGTAAATGTGACTCTGAGCTAAAGACAGAGTAAAGGACAATAAAGGTTTTCTTTACGACCTGAGACCACACTAATGTGAGAAGTCAGTTTTAGGGAGAGAAGAAAAGTTGAATTTGAGACATGCTATTTCTGAGATTCCAAAATTGAGGTAATGTAGGGGCGGTAGAATCTATAGTCTGGGATTGAGGGAGGAGGTCACTGGCTCAAGGATGTCCTTGTGACACCGAAGTCTGGATCTCAAATTTAGGTGGGAAAATCTTTTCATTTTTCTGTAAAAGAGGACCTGAGATGAAAGCAGAAATAGGGCTCAAGGGCAGAGTGGGTAGGACTTTCAGATGCTGCCTGAAAATGGGAAGGTCCTGAGGCTCTGGGGCTTTCTAGGAAAGCAAGGGTGGGTATAAGGAGTAAAGAGCTTGGCTGGAAAGGAGGTGGAGAAGGAGGAGTGAGGTTGTGTACATTGACTATGATGAATACTCAGCCAGATGACTGTCTGTTCCTTTTGGAGCCACAAAAATTGGGCGATGCTGACCAGTCAGTCAATCTTAGGTTCAGTCAAGGGCACAGGTGCCTCAGCTTTTCCAGGAAACTACAAGGTTAAAAATATATAGATTTAACAAGTTAATCTTGTATAAGCAAGTACTAACTGTTTAAAATGAGAATGAATATCTGTGCTATAATAATATACATATGTTTAGGTTTTATCTTGGGCTCCTTGGAATTTCCTAGCTTTAGGACTGTTCTTTGTTAAAACTTGCCCCTGTTTCGCACAGGTGTTTGTTTATAATTGAGGTGACTTAGAATTGGACTGATCACCAGGAAATAAGGGGAATAGAAGGTTAAATTCTCAGCCCCACGTGCAAGTTCCCAAGAATCAGAGGGGAACTGGAGATTATGTATAAAATTTGCTGAGGAATGAAATTCAAGGAGCCTCAAGATCTCTGAACACCTTGAAATGATGGAAGTCCTGGGAGGTGGCATGTACTGAAAGGGCCTGAAACCCCTTTCTGCCCTCCACCCCCACTACCTAGACATCCCTTCCATTGGGCTGTTCTAAGTTGTATCCATTACAGTAAGCCAGAAGTAAGAAAAGTGTTTTCCCTAACTTTCATAGATTATTTTATCAAATTATCAATACTGATGGGTTCAGGGGAATTCCTGAATTTGTAGCCAGTTTGACCGAAGTACTGGTAGCCTGGGGGCCGGGGATTGGAACTGGCTTCTCAGAAGAGGGCAGTTTATGGGACTGAGCTCTTAAACTTATGGTCATGTAGTTTAGAATTGATGCTTTTGAACTGTGGTGTTGGAGAAGACTCTTGAGTCCCTTGGACTGCAAGGAGATCCAACCAGTCCATTCTGAAGGAGATCAGCCCTGGGATTTCTTTGGAAGGAATGATGCTAAAGCTGAAACTCCAGTACTTTGGCCACCTCATGCAAAGAGCTGACTCATTGGAAAAGACTCTGATGCTGGGAGGGATTGGGGGCAGGAGGAGAAGGGGATGACAGAGGATGAGATGGCTGGATGGCATCACTGACTCGATGGGCGTGAGTCTGAGTGAACTCCGGGAGTTGGTGATGGACAGGGAGGCCTGGCATGCTGCCATTCATGAAGTTGCAAAGAGTTGGATACGAATGAACGACTGAATTGAACTGAACTGAATAATAGGATGAATTCTGTCATGAAATCAAATAATTGGTGGTGGAAAAGAGATACTTTGTCTCAGAAAGCCTTGAAAGACATGTAAGGAAATCCTGATTAAAAAAGAAACATTTATAGAAATCTTAATCCTGTGTTATGTCATAGTGAATCTTAGCCTGGGAGAGGTTAATAATGCAATTGATGTTTATACAACATTAGGAGATAGACCTCTTAAGTGTTGCCCTTTTACACCTGAAGACACTGAAACTGAAGGAAGTTGAGTCTTTATCAAAGGCTATCTGAGTTGTCAGGTTATAGCTGTGAGGTCAGAGGTCAGCCTGAGGTGACTCCTCTACAGGAAAGGGAAGGGAGGACACAGTTCCGCCTTTCCATCCTCACCAAGATGACCCTGATCTCAGATCCTCCTCTCCCTCTTTTCACAGGTTCCTATGGTAGCAGCAACCTTTATGGTCCCTGGACAGGTACGTGGAAGAAGCCCCAGTACATCTCCTGATGTCATCCCACCGCTGGTATTGACACACAGATACAGGAAACAGTTATCCTGGGGTTGTTGGGCTTTAGTTCTGGCCCTGGGGTCACCTCAGGCACAGGACCCATGAAGTGGTACTGAGGTGGTCTCCTGTATCCACTGGAGAAGGTGAGGTGGTGAGATATTCCTGGGACTGGAGCCAGCTTGTCCGTGTGCCTGGAGGTGAGACCGAGTGGGGTATGTCTAAGAAACTGCAGGACCCAGAATGCGGGTGGATAAAGACAGAGCAGAGCCTTTCCTAGGGTGGCAGCCTGAGGAGCTGGATGATTTTCTGCTGTGCAGGGTGAAAGACAGTCGTCTGATATGACACCACACGTTTGCCTTTAGGAGAGAGTTGGGACACTGTGTCTGAGATCTGAAATGAGAAGTAGGAGTGACGGGACTTCCTTGGTGGTCCAGGGGCCAAGACTCTGCGTTCCCAATGTAGGGGGCCCAGGGTTCAATCCCTGGTCAGGGAACTAGATCCCACATGCCACAAATAAGAGCTGGTGCAGCCAACAAAAAGTAGGAGTGATGAGCAGGAGGATTGTCCAGAATTTTGTATCCTCGTGCTGAGTCTGAGATGTGGCAGGGGTGTCTCACAGGAGGTGTCAGGTACAAACTAGACACATATGTGGAGATCAGGTTGGGGTGGGGTCCAGGTGTGAAGATACTCCTGAGCAGGTGGACAGCAGGTGGACCATATCAGATTCCAGGCCCTGAGGTCAGTGTTGGTGCCATGATGCCTGGAGGGTGGTGGGGAGTGTTTTGGTTACAGAGGCTGCTGTGAACTCATGTCCCCCTCGTGACAGGGCCATGTGACCTTTGAGGACGTGGCGGTGTCCTTCTCCCAGGAGGAGTGGGGGCTCCTCAGTGAGGCTCAGAGACTCCTGTACTATGATGTCATGCTGGAGAACCTGTCCCTGATAGCGTTCCTGGGTAAGAACTGTGTCTGCACTCACCGCCTGTGCTGGGCTCGGCCCTTTTCTCTTCTTGGCTCACTCCAGCCTTCCTAGCCTGGGCCATGGACACTGCTTCCTTCCCTGGCTTCCTGGCATGTGAGCTTTGTGCCCCAACCTGTGCATGTCTAGTCCCGTATCACATGCCCTGATGCCTTTCACAGAAGAGTTTGGTCTTGGAGGCTTGTTAACTGTCTGTCCACTTCCAGTTTGCTTTGCCATCGCTTGTGTATTGACTGTTCTGCTGGGTGGAAAATCAATGTCACAGGTTTTAACCCTTTTTATGTGCACTGCTTGTCTCAGGAATTAAGAGACATGTGGTCAGCATTTATGGTCAACACTGGGTTAGTTTTGGAAGACTACTTAAGGTTCTAGTACTACATATATATGTGTATATATATATATATCTTTTTTTTTTCTTTCTCTGAAGTCTGTCATTGGTTGATTGACCCTGGGCCAGTGTCTTTCTCAAAATGGCCCCATTTTCCCTTCAGGCCTTTGATCTGGGAAGTTTCACAGTCACCCAACCTGACCTGGGGATGGAGGTGGCCCTGGGTCCCTGATGAGGTAGACACTTCTCTAGTCATTGGAAGAGGGTTACTGGATCCTCTGCCTGGTGAGCAGGGGCTGTAGGACTGCACATTATAGGTCATTTCTAATCTACAGGGAAATGTCCTTTGCTCACTAGTGTTTTAGTGCCCAGATTCATCATGGTCATACTCTTCTTTCTTTTCCTCCCTGTTTTGACACTTGCCCCATTTATCCTTTCACTGTGACTTCTCACCTCTCTCTGTCTTCTACCTTAGTGTCCTCCACATTGCCCCTTTCCCTCTCTCTTTGAAATGTTCTCCAATATTATGTGTTTAGTATATCATATATGATTAATGTGTTTTTAAAGCTGCATGTTTTCTTGTATGGTATTTGCACACCAGGCAAACAGGTATAATTGCATTTTCCTGGATTAGGACACGTCAGTTCTACAGAGCTGACACTTGTCTCCACCAGAAAACCCTGCTGACTGCTACTGGCCAAGGACGGAGTTGTTCCAGGCTCTCTTCCTGGCACAGCTCCATATTCCGTGTTCTCCCTGGTTTGAAACATTTCTATTTTTTTGACCACCAGGGGCCAAGAAATGCATAGTATCCCCTTCTACCACTTGACCCTTCCTCCCTTGTTTTGAACACAAACCCATGGGCTCATTCCTACATGTATCCTTCCCCACCAGAGTCTCCATACTTACCAGCATTTTTTATGGTTTCAGGGTGTTGGCGTGGAGGAGATACTGAAGAGACCGGTTCTGAACAATGTGTTTCTGCAGAACAAGTGACACGAGACAGGACTCCACAGGTGGACTCATCTATCCTGAAGACTGTCACTTCTACTGACATGTGTGCTCTGGTGGAGAAAACCCTGCCCTCTTCTGGGGTTTCTGGGAAAATGCTCACTTCTCATTTGCAGCAGTGCCAGACACAGCTAAGTGGAGAGAAGCGTCTCAGGAGGGACGAGAATGGGGCCTTGCTCGTGACGAGCTGCAAGATCTTTGTACCTGACACTGTGTTCACATGTGGAGAGGTTGAGGAGGATTTCCTCGGTAGCCTTGGCTTTCTCCAGCACCAGCCCTCCCACGATGGAGAGCATCCACGCAGAAGCAGGCAGAGCAGGGGGCCCTCTCACCCTGGGCAAGGGCATTACAAATGCAGCGAATGTGGCAAAGCCTTCAGTAAGAAGTATAAATTCACAGAGCATCTGAGAGTTCACACTGGAGAAAAGCCATATAAGTGCAATGATTGTGGGAAATTCTTTAGACTCCGGGGGGGTCTCTCTCATCATCGGAGAGTTCACACGGGAGAAAAGCCTTTCGATTGCAGTAAATGTGGGAAAGTCTTCATCTACAAATGTAAGCTTGTTCAGCACCAAAGAGTCCACACTGGAGAAAGACCCTATGAGTGTCAGGAATGTGGGAAAGCCTATGCCCGCAAGGATTCACTTGTCCAGCACCAAAAAGTCCACACTGGAGAGAAACCTCATAAGTGCAGTGAATGTGGGAAGCTCTTCCTGTACAGAAATAAACTCCTTGTGCACCAGAGAATACACACTGGAGAAAAGCCTTTTAAGTGCACTGAATGTGGGAAGTCCTTTAGTTACAAAACAAGTCTTATTATCCACCAGAGAACTCACACTGGAGAAAGGCCTTATATGTGTGGTGAGTGTGGGAAAGCTTATGTTAACAAAAAGAGTCTTATTGTCCACCAGAGAATCCACAATGGAGAAAAAGTTTATGCCTGTAAGAAATGTGGGAATTTGTTTATGAGCAGCTTTGCTCTCAACAAACACCAGAATGTTCACACCTCACAGAGGCGTTATGAGTGCAGTGAATGTGGGAAAGGGTTCAAGAGGAAAATCACACTCGATGAGCACCAGAGAATCCACACTGGAGAAAGACCCTATGTGTGCAATGAATGTGGGAAAGCCTTCAAGCTGAAGAACACATTAATTAGCCACCAAAACGTCCACACTAGAGCAAAGCCTTTCCAGTGCAGTGAATGTGGGAAGCCCTACAGTAACAAAACAAGTCTTATTGTCCATCAGAGGATCCACACTGGAGTGAAGCCTTTTCAGTGCAATGAGTGTGGGAAGCCTTACAGTTACAAAACAAGTCTAATTGTCCACCAGAGAACCCACAGTGGAGAAAGGCCTTATGCGTGTAGTTCTTTGTACACAGCTCCAAGGTCATGATCCAATGTGTGTGTGTGCGTGTGTGCACTGAGTCGCTCTATCATGTCCAACTCTTTGCAACCCTGGAACTATAGCCTGCCAGGTTCCTCTGTCCATGGGACTCTCCAGACAAGACTATTGGATTGGGTTGCCATTTCCTACTCCATGGGATCTTCCAGCCCAAAGGATTGAACTCATGCCTCTTGTATTGGCAGGCAGACTCTTTACCACTGTACCACCAATGGTCACACTGGAGAAATGCCTTCTGGACTCATGCTTTCCTTCACTTGAGTTAATATCTAGTAGCACAACTCCTTGTCATAGAGTAAGTGAACGTTAAACTCATGTAGGTCAGTCCAACTCTTCTAAAAGTGGTGATGTCCTTTTATAGTCTCATCAGAAGCACCATAAGCCAAGTTCCTGTTCTTTACATTCTTACTTGGTATTTCAGGCTTTCTAATTTTAGTGACACCATAGTTGCATAGTGGGACCAAGTGATTTTAATTTGCATTTCTCTAATGATGTGATGCCAAGTGGTCTTCCATGTGTTGATTTCCAACCACATATCATTCTTGAAATTTCTGTTCATATAACGTTCTAATTACTGAGTTTTGACATTTTGTCATTGCTTATTGATTAAGGTACTCTAATGGAAATACTTAGCAATACCGTCTTCCAGAATTGGTTTTGTCTTTTCAATCACTTATCCAGAGAAAAAGTTTCTAATTTTATTGTAGTCTAATTTGTTCGTTTATTCTCTTTACCTTTTCCCTTGCTTCCTCCTGTAACTTTTCTGGTTTGGAGTTTTTATTGATGTAAGGGAATTATTTTCAGTTAATTGTGGAGATTATTCGTTAAAATATGGACACCCAATTCTTGCCATGATAGTGATTTAAAGATTATACCTTTCCCCCTGAATTGCTTTAGTACTTTATTGAAGGTGAATCATTTATGTATGTTTATTTTTGGAGTTTCTATTCTGTTGCATTTACCTACTTTATTTATGTCAGTATTTTCATGTATTGACTAATTTGTTTTCATAACATGTCTTGAAATCAAAGTTGTGTACTCCTTTGACTTCCTTTTTTTTTTTTTTCTTCAAACTCTTCATAGTCATTCTTGGATCTTTGCTTTTCATATGAAGTTTAGAATCCACCTTCTATACAGTACTCATATGAAGTTTATAATCCACCTTCTAGTTTATACAGTACAAAAATCTTACTAGGAGTTTGGGATTGCATTGATTTATTTTTGATTTTTGGCCATGCTGTGTGGCTTACAGGATCTAGAGTCCCTCAACCGAGGCAATGGCAGTGAAAACACAAGAGTTCTAACCAGTAGACCACCAGGACATTTCCTTAATTTTCAATTTAGGAAGAAATACTGAGTGTCCCAATCCATAAACATGATAAGTCTCCTTTTATTTAGATCTTAATTTTTGTTAACAGTGTTTTTAGATTTCTTTTTATTGGTCTTGCATATGTGTTTTCTAAGTCTGGTAATACTATGAATGGGAATTAATTTTTTTTTCCTTTGTGAATTGTTCAGTGCTAGTACACTGAGAGAGATATCAAACTGCAGATAGAAGCAATCCTTCTTAATCATTTTATAAATAACATCTACAAAAAGTTATAAATACTGTATTTTTGAACCATTATTAAAATATTCCTATTAGCATAAAAAGGACAGCTGCTCATTGTTCTCAATTCAGCATTATCCTGGAGTTCCAATTTCATTATAAGGCAAAATAAAAATATGAAGCAATTGGAAAGGAGGAAATAAACCATCTATAGTATGTCCTTAGTTTTCTTCTTCACTAGTAGTCCAAATATGGACACTCAATGACTGGACTCATCATAAACTCTTTATTATTATTATTTTTTTAATCACCCATTTGCTGCCCTTACTTCCTTAGGAACCATCACCTTCTATGACACTATACAATTTAAATAGAAGAACTGCTTATTGTATTTTTCTATCAAATACTAAGTTCCAATAGGGAAATATGTATTTAAATGTTGTGCACTGACATATTCCATATTCCTGGAAACATGTCTGAAACTCCTAGAATATATATTAATGTCTTGAAATATAGAACAAATTGAAAATACATACTTATTCATTTGTACAACTGTGGATATACTTTCTAACTCTCCTCACTCTGCTTTTTCCTTTAGTTTCCCTGCCCTCAGTGCTGAGTTATGGGAAGAACTCATGTTTTGCAAAAAGCCTTTAAATCAATTTTAAAATCCCCACTAGGCATTTTCCTTCCCTCACTGAGTAGAACTCAGGGTTTTTCCCCCCATACATTCCCGTGGGATTTTGATTATCTCAAAAACCAGTTTCCCATCATCAATTTCTTCCACTCCTGACAGATATCTATCACATGAAGCATTTTTCATAGCTCTTGGTAGTTACACAGCCCCAAACATTTTTCAGAGTTTGTCTCCATGCCCTACACAAACAACTGTTGGTGCACTTACAGGTGATCACTTTGCCAGGGCCAGATGACATCACGGGGGGTCTAAACCTTTATCTCAGGCTTATGTGTCCTCACTGCAGATGCACAGAGGTTGCCCTGGCAGACCTTGTCCTGGGAGCAAACACATTTGGTAAGTATCTCTTCATTTCAGGTATCTGATTCTTAGAAGATGTTTATCTCAGGAAACCCAAGATTAATTCTTTAATTTTACTTACTGAGGTTAGGACAATAGAAAAAAAAAACACCTTAGCTAGATCATATCTCTGGATACATATAGATACAGACAAGAACAAACCCATAAAAACAGGAAAGGGATAAGCTGAGGAAACCAGAGGCAAGTTGCTCCTCATCAAGGTGCTTCAGGAGTACCTGACACCTCCCCCTCTCCTCTAGATAAGGTGACAGTGAAAATGTTAGTTGTTCAGTTGTGTCTGACTCTTTGCAATCCTAAGGACTGTAGCCTGCCAGACTCCTCTCCTTGGGATTCTCCAGGCAACAATACTGGAGTGGGTTGCCATTCCCTTCTGCAGGGGATCTTCCTGATTCAGGAATCAAACCCAAGTCTCCTGAATTGTAGGCAGGTTACTGAGTCATGAGGGAAGCCGTCAAGATGAGGTAGGTTGTAAGTAATAAGATGAAGATGAGCTCCCAGTCTAGGTCAACACCTAGGTTCTGTGTGCATATGTGCTTAGTTGCTTTAGTCGTGTCCAACTCTTTATGACCCCATGGACAGTAGCTCACCAGCCTCCTCTGTCCATGGGATCCTCCAGGCAAGAATACTGGAGTGGGTTTCCATGCCTTCCTCCAGGGTATCTTCCCGACCAGGATTGAACCCACGTCTCCTGCATTGCAGGCAGATTTTTTACTACTGAGCCATTTGGGAAGTCCTAGGGTCTGTGTAGTATCTGTGGATTGGGGCATGTTATGGAGCCTTTAATGATGTGTGCCTACATTTCTAGCCTTATCGGAAGCTGTTCATTGTATCTCAAGTACTTGGATGTTCTCTTTCTCATAGTAATCGACACTCTACCCTCTTGGGGCCTCGGCTGCCATTCCTTACCTGTAAAAATGGATCCATTCTTCTATCATTTATCCATCATCTACCTATATATCTTTCTATTTATACTTATCATCTACCTATATGCACGCATGCTCAGTTGCTCAGTCGTGGCAACACTTTTGCAACCCCATGGACTGCCTGCCAGGTTCCTTCTGTCCTTCAGATTCCCAAGCAAGAATACCTAGGAGTGGGTTGCCATTTCCTTCTCCAGGGGATCTTCCTGATCCAGCAATTGAACCCTGGTCTCCTGCATGGGCAGGCAGGTTCTTTACCACTGAACCACCTGGGAAATCCACTTAAATATCTATCACATATTTATCTATCTCTATCATTGGCCTTATTGGGACCAGACATTTTGGAAGAATGGCATCACCCTACACTCAATGAGAAGGGAGCATTTAGTTTAGAACCTTTGTGTCTCCACAGAACCTGTATGATCAGGAGAAGTTATCAGTCATTACTGCCTGTGACTCCCTGGAGGTCACTAAGAGTGGAGCGATCCATAACCTCAGCAATGTCACAGTTGTCAGACTCAGGTTTATGCAAATGCCTTAATTTCCACAGTAAATTCTACTGACATGTCTTTGTTATTTAACTTCATTTTGGGACTCTCTTAATTCCTGGTTCTTTCCTTTGTCCCTTATTTTGTTTTCTACTTTTGTAACTTATTTTCATCACACTGGTTATATTTCCTACAACCTTAAGTCGTAGTACAAAAATCAGGTTTACTGTGAATATTTTGAAGAAACCACTTGAGTATAAACTGAATAATCAGATTGATACAGTGCACTCTTCCCTCACCAAGCCCCCAACCCAGGAAGGAACACTGCTCGAAACTGTTGAGGATCCTTCCAGGCAGAAATGAGAACTTCACACAAATGTTCAGTAAGGTCTGAGAACAGCCCCTGCTTGACAGTGCGGAGTGGACTTCTCCTGTGTGTTTCCTGTCACATTCTGACTGATGTCCAGTTGCCCATAGTCC
>SJYC01041503.1:0-12310 GCA_006408675.1 Madoqua kirkii | reverse complement strand
GTGCCTAGACACTGTTAATATTCTAGCACAATCCCTTCTATTGTGTGAGCATGCCTATGTGTACTGTTTGTGTGTGAGCATGTGTGTGTAGTTGTTGGTTTAGTCTCTTTTACAGGTAAGAACCTTACTAAATAAGGAGTATATACACTGTTAGCTGGGTTTTCCACTTAATTTTTTTTTCTGAAAAGCAGAATCATTCTAAATTTGTTTCTGCCTAGTTAATGATATTTACTTGTGTTTTTATGCTCGTTGGTGATTTGATGTAATACTCTTGGTCCCGCACTTGCCACTAGATGGCTCTGTTCTTGGAGTGACTGTTTCCTGTGTGTGTGTGTGTGTGTGTTTGTGTGTGTGTGTGTGTGTCTCTGTGTGTGTGTGTGTGTGTGTGTGTGTGTGTGTGTGTTCAGTCTCAGTAGCATCCGATGCTCGCAGCTCCATGGACTGTAGCCCACCAGGCTCCTCAGCCCATGGAATTTTCCAGGCAATTTACTGGAGTGGGTTGCCTTTTCCTACGTTAAGGGATCTTCCCCAAAATGTGCCCTGTTGTAGTTATGTTGAAATGATGAGAAATTTGATTGACGTTATTAGCATTATATTAAACATCAGTTCAGTTCAGTTGCTGAGTCGTGTACGACTCTTTGCAACCCCATGGGCTACAGCATGCCAGGCCTCCCTGTCCATCACCAACTCCTGGAGTTTATGTACTTAGGAAGCAATAGAGTCACTTAACAAGGTCCACTGACAATTGGTAAACTGATACCTGAAATATTTTTTCAGGGTTCGCTTTTTCAGTCTATAATATTGAGTATATCGTCATTTTGTCCATCAGTCAGCTAATTTTCATCATAATTGTCTTTTATGTACTTGACTGTAGTGGCAGTATAATTCTCTAGGCCCATGGGATATACTCTGTATCTGTAAGATTTTATTCTGTATGTTGATAATCTTAAGATGTTTAAGGGGTTAAATTGTGATTACTTTCAAAACTTCTTTTTTTTTTTAGTACTTAGGAAGCAATAGAGTCACTTAACAAGGTCCACTGACAATTGGTAAACTGATACCTGAAATATTTTTTCAGGGTTCGCTTTTTCAGTCTATAATATTGAGTATATCGTCATTTTGTCCATCAGTCAGCTAATTTTCATCATAATTGTCTTTTCTGTACTTGACTGTAGTGGCAGTGTAATTCTCTAGGCCCATGGGATATACTCTGTATCTGTAAGATTTTATTCTGTATGTTGATAATCTTAAGATATTTAAGGGGTTAAATTGTGATTACTTTCAAAACTTCTTTTTTTTTTTGTATACGTCCTAAGCTCATACCAGGATATTATGTGATGCAAGTTTTCTTTCTTCCTCAAGACTGTACTGTAGGACTATAAACAGCTGATTTGCTATTAAGTGAAATAAGACAGAAGAGCACAGGTATGAGTATTTCATGTGTGAGTAAAAGGTTTATCCAAAACTCTCCAGATGTACCTGGCTCATTAACATCACACCTTGTCTCATAGGAAGTAAGTCTAATATTTTCAGAGAAGTTCTCTCACCACCTTAGGAACTTATTAAATTTCACACTCCATTTATACCATCAAGCAAAGCTCAGTATTACTAAGAAAAAGTTAATGACATATGAGAATATAAATGAACCTTAAAAGAAATTAGAAACTTAGCCATGACATATAGGTTCTTTGTGCATTACTACTTACTTCTTTGTTTTTTAAAAAATGTTTTTAATTGAAGGATAATTGATTTACATAATTTTGTGGTTTTCTGTCATACATCAATAAGAATCAGCTATAGATACACCCATGTTCCCTCCCTCTCAGACCTCCCTCCCATCTCCCTTTGTTTTTAGGTTCATGATGCCCTGTTTAAATTTTTTTTAGAAATTTGAAATGACATACAGCTTATAAAAATTCTGGGTGCTTTTCTTAGTTCGTCAAGCTTTGGATAGAGATAGAAGTCAATAAAATTGGAGACTGCTCTCCACAGTTTATTCTCTTCATTAAGATTTTACTTTTTTCTTTTCTACAGTTTATTTCAAGCACAGAGTAGCCTTATTAAATTGTAACATTTCACATGCCAAAAACTGATATGATTTCCTTTCCACTAACCGCCCCCTAGTTAAGTCCTTACATGTTCTAGAATGTTAAATATCTTTAATACCTTTATTTATTTGAAAAAATGGCAGTATATCTTGAATAAAATAGTCAATAAAGTTGGAAGTCCTAGAGGTGGACAAAATAGGAAAACCAATCAGACAAGTGGTTCCTGTTTCTTAGAACTTGAGAGGCTATATTGAAAGGGATATTCCAGAAGAAAACATGATAAATAATGCAAATATGTGCCCAAAAATTACTCATCAAAGTGATTTTGTGATTTTTAGATCATTAAAAAAACATGTTTCAGTGGAATTTGTTTGGAGGCTATTGCTGTGTGTGAAGAGCCAATGAAGTAAGTCAGCAGGTTAAAACCTGACCCTCTGGCCCATTTATTTTTCTCTCTCCTGACTCTTGAAAAGCATGTTCCCTAGAGATCCATCCAAATAGTCACTGGGAGTCCTGAGGCCCCACCCTCTGTCCAGTACACTTAACTGTGTTTTGCAACAGGGAAATTTGCTCCCAGTTCACTTTTGGACAGCCAAACACTTGGAAGTCAAGCAAAGCAACGGGATGCTTCTGTGGAGTCCAAACTGCACTGACAGCTATAATCTGTGAATGAAACTCTTTTGGTTAAATGAACAAATAAATGGGGTTTTAATTCTTTTTAAATTTTATAAAGCATTTCAACTGAAGTAAAAGCTCTAGAATTAAGAATTTTTGTTGAATGGGAAGCAGTAATTCTCAGGTGTTCCAATAAGAGGAGGAGGTACCATCTAGTGAACCACCTAATAAGCAGAGTTGAGTTGTGTCCAGGTGACTTCTAATGTGATCTAATGAGTGGCCATGAAGTACGTGTCACTTTAAGGAAATTATTTTAGAACTAGATTATGACTAGAACACTTTTGAAAATAACATTTGCATTCCTATTTTCTTTTTTAGTTTTATTTTTGACCCTGTAGCATGTGGGATCTCAGTTCCCTAAGCAGAGATCGAATCCATGCCCCCTGCATTGGAAGCAGGGAGTCTTGAACACTAGACCACCAGGGAAGTTACTAGAACATTATTTTAAAATATCTCCTGGTAAGAGGCCATTTTGTTTATCTTTGTGTTTCTCACTTTTTTTTGCCTGTAATTGATACTCTGCTGCTAAGTCACTTCAGTCGTGTCCGACTCTGTGCGGCAACCCCATTGACGGCAGCCCACCAGGCTCCACCGTCCCTGGGATTCTCCAACCAAGAACACTGGAGTGGGTTGCCATTTCCTTCTCCAATGCATGAAAGTGAAAAGTGAAAGTGAAGTCGCTGAGTCGTGTCCAACTCTCAGCGACCCCACAGACTGCAACCTACCAGGCTCCTCCGTCCATGGGATTTTTCAGGCAAGAGTACTGGAGTGGGGTGCCATTGCCTTCTCCAATCGATACTCTAGACAAATCCAATCTGAATACAGAAATCGGTCTATTAACAATTAGCTAAGTGTGGCTCTGTATGAGAGTGATGAAGTTTGAACTTGAGAATGAAATGTATCTTCTTTCTCCTTCTTAGTAGTTTCTACCTGGTCTAGTTACTAAAGGGGCCTGTCTTTCTCCATCTCTTTTTGACTTTGATTGTGGAAGAGAACTTCGGTGTGTGTGCTTCTCATCCTGTGGTTATAAGGGTGAAAACGAATCTTCATTTGAACTCCAGAGCTGAGTTCAAAATCTGCCGAAATGAGCACACATTTCATTTGCTTTTTGGAGACTTGTTTTTCTCATTGTTGAGTGGGCTGCTTTTGTTAACTGTGCCTTCCAAAGTTTTTTCTTGGTTGTTGAACTACTTGACCTGAGTGTTATTTTAATAAGTACACTCAATTTTTATCTAATTGGGAGTAAAAGACAACAGCTGGTAAACATAAATTCTAAGTTGTTGGTTGTTTTTATCTTTCTGAAAATTCTGGTTTGAGAAATAGCAGATAGACTTGGTTAAAATGATAGATTATGTGGAATCTCTGGAAGCAAATAAAAGAGGTCAGTGGTCATTCTCTTCTTTTGTTTGGGTATCTAGGAATCTTGAATTCTGGAATGAATTTTAAAGATAGTTTAGCCCGACCCCTTTTTATTTTTTGAAGTATAGTTGATGTAAGTGTTATATAGTCCACCCACTTTTTAACCCCAAAGTTTTGTATAATAATTTCCTATGTTTTCTCTTACTCTATAGTCATATATATTTCCATGTTCAATATTTTTAAAAAGCTGAGTTATTAATTTGATTATATAAAATAGAATGTTTTAAAAAATCTCTTTTTTTGATTCACTTTTTCTCTGTGTGATTTTCTCTTAAGAGCACTGAAGATGTATATCTTCTGACATCTTTTACCAGATTTTAGACTTTCCTTATGTGTAATTAGGACATCCACTTTAATCTGAATATTTGGGCTAATTTAAACAGTGGAATGTTTATCAATAGCTAAGCACATTTCTTGAAACCCTCATTTAACATCATAGCAGATCTGCCTTTTGTAGCCAGCCAGCTTTGTGATTTTTATCCTTTGAACTCAAGCAAAGTAATTTGCATTATTCAGGTTTCAAAATAGCAACTTTGTTCTGCTAGACTCTATTCATTAATTCATTATGGTATTTGTTTTTTCATTTGCAATTGATTTCTGAGTACTCCCTTTTATACTCTGAACTGTCTCAGAATATTGCTGTCTTGCATTTTAATTACATTTTACATATTTTATATATATATATATATAGTGTTTGTTGCTTCTTGTCATTAGCCTTTTGTCTGGAAATCAAAAAGGCAGGTGATCAAGTTCAGTACTAGCCTTCATTTCTCTGGATTGTATTTTGTCATCTGTAAAACTGCCTTTCAATTGTGTGGATCTATAAGATTAATTGTAAAGATTAATTGAAATGATAAAGATAAATTACCTGGCATTGGCATTAGAATCCTAGGAGTTCCCACTAATCATAGTCAGGTAAAGATGCAAGAGGTTAGTCAACTGACATTGACATTGGGCAAAGGTCTGCCTAACATCACAGATGTTACTGATAATCTTGCTCTCTACTTCCTCTATCACCGTTACACAGCTTCTAGTATGCAAAGTTTAAGAGGATTATTTCACTGTTGCTGTTATGACTTTGGGGCTTCCCTTCTGGTTCAGACGGTAAAGCTTCTGCCTACGATGTGGGAGACCCGGGTTCGACCCCTGGGTCGGGAAGTTCCCCTGGAGAAGGAAATGGCAACCCACTCCAGTATTCTTGCCTAGAAAATCCCGTGGATGGAGAAGCCTGGTAGGCTACAGTCCATGGAGTCACTATACTGTTGAGAGAAATTAGAAAAACTATGCTTAAAACGTTTTTGTTCACTGCATGTTAGTGGTGGATTGCCAAGCAGTGTAATTGAATTTTGTAGGATTTCTGTACACAAAGGATGGAAGGATCACGAATACCCTCTTAAAGTTTCAGACATCTTTTCTGGCAGGAGTTATTTTGTTAAATGACCCTAGAGCTCTCCTAGGGTCATTTAATTTCTTTTGTGCACTGTGGGGCTGCCGGCTTTGTCACTAAGTGTATCATTAACGTGGTCTAGTGATCTTGAGTTCTCACTTCCACATGAACTGGGAAGTGAGTCCAGATTCTTGGTGCTCAGGGGGTATAAGTCTCAGAACCCAATAATGGGGTACATAAAAACCAATAATCATAAAGTCTGAGAAAGCAGAAATGACACCACACTGCTCCCATGATTATTTTTCATTTGTATTTGTTTGGCAGATTTTGAGACATATGTTCATGTTTAACCCTGAAAGACTTTGAAATCGTTTTTTAAGCCTGGGAGTGATTGAAGTGTTCAGATTTTCCTAGTAGCTAGGAAATCAGGAAGCTAATAGTATCCCTCTTGTTACCTGGGTGTGATGTCCCAGATCCGTTTTGCCTGCCCTCTGAACTTCATTCCTTACTTTTAATATGTTGTAACATCTTGTTTTGTGTCTGTCAACTCCTTTCTGTTCTTGCAGCTTTAGCTCGTCTTAGTCTTCTCCCTAGCTCTTAGTCATGGGCTTCTGTTTCTAGCCTCTTGACTCCCTTGTTCAGTTCAGTCTTTGACATTGTCTCCGTGATCACTTTCCTAAAATACGTATCTGCAGATTACTTACTCAGCATAGAAACTGACTGACTCTTTCTGAACTTGATAAACTAATTCAAACACTGCTGCTGCTAAGTCGCTTCAGTCATGTCCGACTCTGTGCGAACCCGTAGATGGTAGCCCACCAGGCTCCCCCGTCCCTAGGATTCTCCAGGCAAGAACATGGAGTGCATTGCCATTTCCTTCTCCAATGCATGAAAGTGAAAAGTGAAAGTGAAGTCACTCAGTCATGTCTGACTCTTTGCGACCCCATGGACTTCAGCCTACCAGGCTCCTCCGTCCATGGGATTTTCCAAGCAAGAGTACTGGAGTGGGGTGCCAGTGCCTTCTCTGATAATCTTAAATTACCTGATTTAAATTCTTAATTTATATCTGCATCAAACACTATGCTGTTGATAATAAGTATTTAGGTATTTAGGAACTGTTGGAGTTTAAAAACACCTAAAATTCCCTTCCAACAAATGCTTTTTATATATTTTTAAAAAGACATTATATATACTGAATAATGTCTTGAGAAGCATAATAATTTTAGGCACAGCATATATTTCTGATGACATCTGAAAGAAAATATTAAGTAGGAGAAACTAAGGAAATAGTAAGTTATTTAAGAAGTCCAAACAGAGGAAATTATTTAAAACCACTCAGCAGTATTGTGATTGTAAATAATACCCCGAATTTGAAGTTAAAGGTCAGTTTGAAGAATGAAGGCAGACGGAATAGATATTCCCATGGCAGAAGTGTTCTTTTATGGGCTTTAAGGGAGCTCTAAATGACATTCTCTGCCAAAAATGACTTTGGAAAGTTGTGTCTTCTTCTTTTCTAAATTTGCTTCAATCTCCACCTCTTTTTGGAAATCATATTTTAAATTTCATCTCATTCTCTTGGCAATGATTTTTTGAATATGGCCTTAAAAGCACAAGGCAACAAAAGCAAAAATTTTAAAATGGGACTACATTAAACTGCATAGATTCTGAACAGCAAAGTAAGCCATCAGGAAAACAAAAGGGCATCCTATGAAATGGGAGAAAATCTTTGCAAATTTGCAAATAATGTATCTGATAAGGAGTTATATCCAAAATATATAAATAACCCTTTCAATTCAATAGCAAAGCAAATAGCACAGTTAAAAATGTGCAGGGGTGATGAACAAACATTTTTTTCCCCCACACAGATCATAATTGCTGTCATCAAAAAGGAAAAGAGTTAACAAATGTTAGCAAAGATGTGGAAAAAGGGGAACCCTCATGTGCTGTTGATGGGAATGTAAATTGTTATGATCACTATGGAAAATAATATGCAGGTTTTTCAAGAAATTAAACATAGAACTACCATGTCATTGGCAGTCTCATTTCTGGGTATGTATCCAGAGGAGATAAAGTCAAGATCTTGAAGAGATATCTGTATCACCATGTTTTTGCAGTGTTATTCCCAATATTCAACATATGGAAACAACCTAAGTATCTATGAATGTATAAAGAAGATGTGGTATATATACAATTTTCAGTCATGAGAAAGATGGAAATTCTCCCAATACCAACAACATGGATGGACCTTGATGGCATTATGCTAAGTTAAATAAGTCAGAGAAAGAAAAATAGTCTATGATCTCACTTACATGTGGGATCTAAAAATGTCACACTCATTGAGAGTAGAATGATGGCCGTTGCCAAGTAGTGGTGGTGAAAATGAGAGATGCTGCTCAAAGGGTACAAAGCTGTAAGATAGGTTCCACTTAGATGAACCTATTCAACTCAAAGATGAATAGGTTCTGGAAAGCTAATGTATTGCATAATGATTCTAGTTAATTACACTAAGTTATATACTTGAAATTTGCCAAGACTGTAGATCTTAAATGTTCTCACTGCAAAAACATATGGAGAAGGCAATGGCACCCCACTCTAGTACTCTTGCCTGGAAAATCCCATGGATGGAGGAGTCTGGAAGGCTGCAGTCCATGGGGTTGCTGAGGGTCAGACACGACTGAGCAACTTCACTTTCACTTTTCACTTTCTTGCATTGGAGAAGAAAATGGCAAACCACTCCAGTGTTCTTGCCTTGAGAATCCCAGGGACGGGGGAGCCTGCTGGGCTGCTGTCTATCGGGTCACACAGAGTCGAACACGACTGAAGTGACTTAGCAGCAGCAAAAAAAGAAACAGTAATTTGCTGAGGTGATGGAGGTGTTAACAAATGCTGCAGTGGTAGACATTTCACAATCAGTGTTTCAAATTAACATATAACATACATTAAGTTAGTTGTCTCCAATAAAGCTGAAAAAATTTCTTTCCTGGAATGTCTATCCTGGTTTCTTTGCAACATTTTTCTGACTTGCATAACAGCAATCATTTAGTATCATCCATTATTTTAGGTTGGGCTTCCCTAGTAGCTCAGATGGTAAAGCATCTGACCGCAATGGAGGATACACGGGTTCAATCCCTGGGTCAGGAAGATCCCCTGGAGAAGGAAATGGGAACCGACTCCAGTATCCTTGCCTGGAAAATCCCATGAACAGAAGAGCCTGGCGGGCCGTACAGTCCATGGGGTCAGAAAGATTCAGACAAAATTGAGCGACTGACACACAACTGATATGTTATTTTAGGTAGTATTTAAATAGGTTGTGTGTGTATGCACATACCAAAGGCTTGTCTAATGGAAGAAATAAATTTGTTGATGAAGTTCATGGCATAAAATAGTATATTTAATAGATAGTATAATAGATATTATATAAATAATATATGTTATTATATTAAGTATATGTATATTAAGTAGGTAGTATGTAATGAAAGAAGTAATGGCTTGTCTAATGAAAGAAATAAATTTGTTGATGAACTTCATAGCATACAATAGGAGTTTTTAGAGTAGGCATGAAAAATAGGTTTCATCTTAAGCATTGTTTCTATTTGAGTTGAAATGCTATGTTAAGAAGGGCTCTGAGGCTCAATGGGAAAGAGGGAGAAACTAAAATGATGTCTGAGTTGGCTGGCATTTAGGAAGAGAATGGTGTCCCAGGGCCTTTTCTGCTTTTAAGTATAATTGCTATTATTAGGAGATGAATCTAGAACCATATGATTACAAAGCTCAAATTATTAGATAGGTAATCTGTATTGCTTGTCTTAATATATAAAAGGGCAGGACACCATGTTGCAGGTTCAGTTCAGTCCAGTCGCTCAGTCGTGTCCAACTCTTTGTGACCCCATGGACTGCAGCACAGCAGGCCTCCCTGTCCCTCACCAACTCCTAGAGTTTACTCAAACTCACGCCCATCAAGTTGGTGATGCCATCCAACCATCTCATCCTCTGTCATCCCCTTCTCCTCCTGCTTTCAATATTTCCCAGCATCAGGGTCTTTTCCAATGAGTCAGCTCTTCGCATCAGGTGGCCAAAGTATTGGAGTTTCAGCTTCAACATCAGTTCTTCCAATGAATATTCAGGACTGATTTCCTTTAGGATGGACTGGTTGGATCTCCTTGCAGTCCAAGGGACTCTCAGAAGTCTTCTCCAACACCACAGTTCAAAAACACCAATTCTTCGGTGCTCAGCTTTCCTTATAGTTCAATTCTCACATCCATACATGACTACTGGAAAAACCACAGCCTGGACTAGACGGACCTTTGTTGGCAAAGTAATGTCTCTGTTTTTGAATATGCTGTCTAGGTTGGTCATAACTTTTCTTCCAAGGAGTAAGTGTCTTTTAATTTCATGGCTGCAGTCAACATCTACAGTGATTTTGGAGCCCCCCAAATAAAGTCTGCCACTGTTCCCACTGTTTCTTCCTCTATTTCCCATGAAGTGATGGGACTGGATGCCATGATCTTCATTTTCTGAATGTTGAGCTTTAAGCCAACTTTTTGACTCTCCTCTTTCACCTTCATCAAGTTCCTCTTCACTTTCTGCCATAAGGGTGGTGTCATCTGCAAATCTGAGGTTATTGATATTTCTCCCAGCAATCTTGATTCCAGCTTGTGCTTCATTCAGCCTAGCGTTTCTCATGATGTTTGCAATTTAAAAGAATTTTTTTTTTCACTTAAAAGCATTTTAGACAGGAGTGGGGGACAATTTTGGGTTGTGAGTGTGGAAATGCTAGAAATGCCTTCTTTCTCCTTAAGTCACATGACAGTTTGTGATATTTCAATCTTCAATTTCAGCCTAGACTGGGTATCACAGTAATTCTGAAAATGTAGAATGCAGTGCTATAGACTGAATTGTGTTCCCCACTCCTCAATTTCTATATTGAAGCATCACCCCCAATTTGATGGTATTTGGAGATGGGAGCTTTGATGGGTAACTAGAGTTACATGAGCGTAGAGTCCTCAGGTTGGGATTAGTGTTCTCTTAAGAAGAGACACCAGATATCTGCCCCCCTACCAGCCATGTTTGGTCACGGTGAGAAGGTGATCATCTACAACCCAATGAAAGAGCTCTCGTCAGAGACTGACCATGCTGGCACCTCAGTATTGGATTTATAGTCTCCAGAACTATGAGGCAATGAATTTCTGTTATTTCAGCCACCAGTGGATGGTAATTATGGCAACCCTGAGTTTACTCTTGCATACAGATTCCCGGCTTCATCCTAGAGATTGGTTCAACAGATCTACAGAACAGTGTAGCATTTGAACTCTTCAGAATCTCCATAGAATTTTGCAGGATGCATTTTGGCGAGAGAAAAATCTAATTTTTAATTTGCCTACAAGTGGTTTTCAACCATTCAGCCTGAAGATAAAATCTCCTTTGGAGCTCTTAATATATGACCAATGCAAGCTTCCCTCCTTAATCAGTTAGCTCCAAAATAGGACCAGGCATTGGGGCTTTTATATATTTTTAAAATTTATTTATTTATTTTAATTGGAGGCTAATTACTTTACAACATAGTAGTGGTTTTTGCCATACATTGACATGAATCAGCCATGGGTGTACATGTGTTCCCCATCCTGAACCCCTGTCCCATCTCCCTCCACATCCCATTCCTCAGGGTCATCCCACTGCACCCACCCTGAGCATCCTGTCTCATGCATCAAACCTGGACTGGTGATCTATTTCACATATGGTTATATACATGTTTCAATGCTACTCTCTTATATCATCCCACACACACTGGGGCTTTTAAAGAGCTTCCCAGGTGAGTCAAACATGCAGTGAGACAAAGCCACTGGGCTAAATTAATCCTTTTCCTTTATGTTTCAGCTCTACAAATCCGTTTCTATAGGTCACATCCATTCATACTCTGTCCTCTCTTTGATGTTGTTCTTAAGTCTCTAAGTCATGTCTGACTCTTTGTAACCCCATAGACTGCAGCACACCAGGTTTCCCTGTACTTCACTATCTCCCAGAGTTTGCTTAGACTCATGTCCATTGAGTCAGCAATGCTATCTAATAATCTCATCCTCTGCTGCCCTCTTCTCCTTTTGTCTTCAGTCTTTTCAGCATCAGGGTCTTTCCCAATGAGCTGGCTCTTTGCATCAGGTGGCCAAAGTGTTGGAGCTTCAGCATCAGTCCTTCCAATGAATATTCAGGGTTGATTTCCTTTAGGATTGACTTCTTTGATCTCTTTGCAGTCCAAGGAATTTTCAAGAGTCTTCTCCAGCGCAATTTGAATGCATCAATTCTTTGGCGTTCAGCCTTTTTTATGACCCAACTCTCACATTTGTACATGACTACTGGAATGACTTATTTAAAGGTGCACAGTTCAAAGAAGTAATACAGCTTTGATTTTATACTGAAATAATATTTAACATGAGATATGTCTTATGGCTGTTTTTCTGAGCTTCTCATTCAAAAAGTAGTTAATTGGTATCTTTTATGTGTCTTCCAGCTACTCAATTTGGCCACCCAGGAAGTAAAGGGAAAGATAATGTTTATAATATATATATTATCTATATATACATATACATATATATATATATATATATTTTACCAGTTTGACACTGACATAATGAGTCAGAAAGGACATAGACCACTAGTATCTTATGTTTCTGCTGGTGAACATTAGCCCCACATTTAACACTAAAAGAGACAGATATGTCTCTATCTACCCCCTTTTTTCCCCAGAAAAGTGTTAAAATTTATTACTATCTTAAAAGAAAAATGTCAG
>SJYC01041501.1:0-12422 GCA_006408675.1 Madoqua kirkii | reverse complement strand
CTGGGCTGGAGGAAGCACAAGCTGGAATCAAGATTTCGGGGAGAAATATCAATAACCTCAGATATGCAGATGACACCACCCTTATGGCATAAAGTGAACATTTTATAATGCTTACTTATGCACATACCGTAATATCTCTCCAGTCCTTTATCTGGGTGCTAATGTCTCTACATTTTTTGATGCATTTCAATGTAAGTTTCAGATATGGACATACTTCCTTGAAGTAATAATGCATATTACTGAATAGAATTCAGTACTGTGTGTTTCCAGCTAGATATCTTTTAAGATTGTTGGTCGAGAGATGGTTAGCTGAATAAGGTAATTGTAGGGGGGAAAAGGTGCCAAAAATACAAATGGTTGAGATTTTACTAAAAAAGAACAGTTTTTTTTAAAATTAATTGCTTTCAGTTATTCTTACCACACTAAGCACTACATATTTACTATTTGATTTGACCCATACAACAGCCTTATAAATTTGCTTTATTACCTTTACATTCTTTGTGAGAAAATGGAGGTTTATAGAGGTTAATCACTTGTCCATAGTATACAGAAAGGCTGGAATTTACACACATGTGTTGGATTTTGACTTGCATTTCCTTTTTCTAAACCAGCATCTTGATATTAGAAAACAAATTGAGGTATTCCCCTGTTTATTTAAAAATATACCTAAAATATATATCATGCTTTCAAAATTACCTGAGAAGAACATCTGTTTTTTTTTTTTAGGTTTATAGAGGTTAATCACTTGTCCATAGTATACAGAAAGGCTGGAATTTACACACATGTGTTGGATTTTGACTTGCATTTCCTTTTTCTAAACCAGCATCTTGATATTAGAAAACAAATTGAGGTATTCCCCTGTTTATTTAAAAATATACCTAAAATATATATCATGCTTTCAAAATTACCTGAGAAGAACATCTGTTTTTTTTTTTCCAGTTGTGGATATGACACTTAGACAAGCTTTTCTCCACACTCCTCCTTCATCTTGCACTGTGTGTGTGTGCTAAGTTGCTTTGTCTGTCTCTGACCCTATGGATTGTAGCCCATCAGACTCCTCTGTCCATGGGGATTCTCCATGCAAGAATACTGGAGTGGGTTGCCATTTCCTCCTCCAGGGGATCTTTCTGACCTAGGTATAGAACTCGTATCTGTTACATCTCCTGCATTGGTAGGTGGATTTTTTACAACTAGCGCCACCTGGGTAGCATAGGTAAAAATAATGACGCTCTCAATTTGTGCAACCTGTTTTCTTCTGTTCTTTATAGACTGATACCAAAGTATTTGATATTAAATAAAAGCTAATATCTTCTTTTATTGGAGTATAGTTGATTTCTGGTATACAGCAGAGTGATTTGAATACACACACACACACACATATACATATTCCTTCCCTCTTCTTTTCCATTATGGTTTATTACAGGATATTGAATATGGTTCATGTGCTGTACCTTGCTGCTGTACCTTTCTGGACCTCATTGTTTAGAAACCTAGTTCCTACTATTAGTATTGAAACCTGACAGTTGTCTCTTAAAGGGATTATTTCTAGTATAAAATCTATTGTTCAGAATATCTTATTTTCTCTCAATTTGTAATATCTTAATTTTTCTCTCAATTATGTGTACATGCACACACAGAGTAGTTATATCTGCATTTATTTAATTGGAAGTTAATTACAATAAAGCTGTTTAAACCTGAGGTTAGAACTGATGAGTTAAATTATTATTATAAACATTACCATCCCTTTTTAGCTATAAATGTTCCTAAGAGAAACACTGCTTATATTAACCTTGGAAAAGTACTTTTTCTTTAGATCATTAAATTTTGTTACCAACATTTCCTTTAGTTGATTCTGAGATTCAAGAGGAGGAGAAACAATGTAATTTCCACTGAGGGAATTCATTTCAGATGTAAGCTTTCTTTCATTGAATTCTAGCAAAGAGATTTCTACCACAGCTTGAAGTCTTTTTTTTTTTTTTTTTTTAAGCCTGGGCAGGAGACTAACCCTCAACATATGAATATATAATTATGGTTATTGAGCTAATGTCCTTGAATATGTTATGAATTAAGTTGCCACATAGAGTTATGTCAGTTAAATCTTACCTGAAGAGATGCCATATACAGTTGAATAATCCAAGAACAGCATTTAAAAAATATTTTGCAAAGAATAAATGAGCATGTGTTTTTTGTTGTGTGTTTAGAGAATGTACATTCCTTCATTCTCAGGTTTGTGCTGTGTTATAACTTATGCCCATGATTTACATTCCCTTGCAGATTTATGTATAATTCTGTAAGTAACTCAGTAGGCTATGGAATCTTACAAGGAAGAGTTGCCTGTTTTGAAGTAATTAAGATATTCTTGATTTAAGGAAGCGCTCAGTGAAAGGGGAAGAAACCCAGAAAGATTCCTTTTTCTCTGTTGTTTAGTATGTTAGCCTTGAGAAGAAGACCCTTAAACAACAGAATCAGTTTTGAAAAACTTCTTAGTCCTCCCCACCTACCCCCACCCCTTCCTTTATAACAACCAAAAATGGAACTTGAAAAGGCTTTTCATGATTCAGCTCTCCAACGCTTGCCTTTCTCCTTTGTCACCAAAGTAAGCAGTGCTTTCCAGATATAATCTTCTGCCAGAAGCCGCAAAGTTGACTTCTTGAAATCTCGGAAGTGCTCAATTCCCAAATAATTAATTGAAAACAAATAAATAAAATGCATAAGCCTTTAAGGTTCTGTCAATGAGTCATGTTCTTCCAAAATAGTCTGTCAACAGTTGCAGTGTTCCTAATGATAATTGTGAGAGGAATAAATTAACTTTAAGAATTATGCTTCATGTAAATTTTTATTTTAAAGTGCTCTTAGGAATAAGGATAGTTTATTACTTTTGACAGCTTGGTCCATATGAATAAACAGGGGAGCCATCTTTAGAGGCAGTCTGCTAAATTGGAAGGAGCAATGATTCCGAAGAGGATACTGAGAAGATAAATATAGTGGTAGTTATAATGAGACCTACACACCCTAGGTAGCTGTTTTCATTTTATACACCTCCATCAGATCAAGCTTCTGGAAACACTTAGATTGTGTCATAAATACTGGATTCAGAGCCCATAATTCTACCCACTACAATTACTGCCTCCAGTGAGCCCCTGATTACTTTATTTTTCCTTTCTTCCCTTTCTTTATTTTTCTCTCCCCACTTCCTCCCTGTTCTTCCTTCTTTTCCTTCTCTCTGTATATTTCTTTCTCTCTCCCCTCTTCCTTTCTTCCTTTCCTTCTTTCGTGCTTTTTTAATATTTTTTGGTACACACCATAGTTCTTGGCACTCAATAGTTCGGTTCAACTCAGTCATGTCTGACTCTTTGCGACCCCATAGACCACAGCATGCCAGGCCTCCCTGTCCATCACCAACTTTCAGAGTTTACTCAGACTCATGTCCATTGAATCGGTGATGTCATCCAACCATCTCATCCTCTGTTGTCCCCTTTTCTCCTCCCGCCTTCAATGTTTCCCAGCATCGTGGTCTTTTCAATGAGTCAGCCCTTCGCATGAGGTGGACAAAGTATTGGAGTTTCAGCTTCAACATCAGTCCTTCCAATGAACACCTAGGACTGATCTCCTTTAGGATGGACTGGTTGGATCTTCTCGCAGTCCAAGGGACTCTCAAGAGTCTTCTCCAACACCACAGTTCAAAAGCATCAATTCTCCAGCGCTCAGCTTTCTTTATAGTCCAACTCTCACATCCATACATGACTACTGGAAAAACCATAGCCTTGACTAGACAGACCTTTGTGGGCAAAGTAATGTCTCTGCTTTTAAATATGCTGTCTACTGTCTTATTGACACTCAATAAGAGCTCAGTAAATGTTGGATGTAGTTCTCAATATTAAAAATTGCCTGCAAATGTACTATGTAAATGTTGATTGTAACTGTAAATTTTTTCAGGAAAGAACACTTTACATCTAAATATACTACTTATTTTGAAGTATAATTTAAGTGACATTTCTCCTTCTTGGTTATCAGAGCAAATTTTAATGGAATAATTATAAATTATGAAATCCTTATAAATACCAGGAAAATATCAATATTTGAAGGGGCTGTGTTTTAGTATTATTAATATGAATATAAAAAGTTCCTCTTTTTTAAGACTCTCAAATCATTTCCAGGTCCAAATTTTGGCATATGAATTTTTACCTAGGCTTTTGGTTAGTTGAAAAGTCAGCCTTTTGAGTTTTCTTGTGTATTTTCTTTACTATCTTCATAAAAGAGCTGGAACTAATTAACCTCCTTTGAAAACGTTTGCTTGTGAATTTTCAACATTTACTGAAACTCCTAGTCTCTCATGGCCAGGTTTTTTACCTATACTCTTATTTGGAAAAATGACAGTTAGCTGAGTTTGACCTCTGATTTTTCAGGTGATATGGCAGTACTTCTTCAGAGAAATAGTTGAATCCTTGTTTCTGTTTTAAGTCTTCTCTTAAGGTAACTGACACAGTTAACAGAAGTTGTAAAACACTGAAAATGGCACTTTTGCTTTATTAGAAGTATATCAAATACTGTGTGTTGTAAAATGTTCACTGTAGTGATTCATAATGGATGCCTCTGTTTTTATGGGCATAATGTGATTGTATTGCCACCATCCTCCTCCTTGATCCATGCCAAAGTTCATATATATATTTCTACTTAAATTCCTTTCCATTTCTTCTCCTGTGATATAGCATGGCACACCTCTTATCTCTGTGGTTGAGGGTCAGAATTTAAAAATCACCCCAGGTTAGGAGTCAAAAGGACGGAAAAGGAATCTCATCAAATAAAAATATTTTGATTGCTCATGATATCATCCAAATAGTGGTCCTTTGAACTTATGTCCAAACATGAGTGCATATAGGAAATGCTTTCCTGGGGCTAGCATGGCAAAAACTGTGGGTGGAAAGTGATTCAGTTTACACTGAGGGCTCTTGGATAAGAGACTTCTGCAGCTGGGATTGCTTAAAAGATTCTTGCCATTACTTGAAATCTTTTTTCTCTCTTAATAGTTGGGCTTTGTATAATAAAACCTTCAAATGATTTTTAGTTTACTAGTGTTAGTGCAGCAAAGAGGCTGGGAATTATACAAGAGTGCAAAATCAAGAAGGCGGGCTTTAAACCTGAAGTCCCTGGATGATTAAAGGGCTTGGTTTGTCAAGATTTCATCATCATGTTCTGCGTCCTTTTCATCAACGTTGACAGGAGCAAATATCTGAGGAAATTTTTTCTTTTGGCAACAGGGATGGCAATAAAGATGAGTTCATTTGTCCATGAAGTTCTTTCTCTTGCTTTCTGGCCTCATTTTAATAGCTGTTAGGCTAAATACCCTGCTATCTTTGAAGAGAACATGCATTTTGGGTCTTCTTGGAGATGTGTTGGTTGCCAACCAATAAGAGAATTCGGCAATTAGTGTTTCTGCTGTAAAATGACACAGTTAATTGTAGAAAACTACAGGGTAGAAAGCCAAGTCAAAGCAATTGAACATCTCCTTGCTTGAATGGTATTTGTTAGCTATGTAACAAAAGCCCTATGACTTCAAGTCTTTTAAAGTTATTTACTCAACTTCTTTATCAGTCACATAATAGAGCATCCAGGATTGAAAAGTATTCCACTTATGGATGAACTGCTGTTTATATTAGGTCTGGTGTAATTTGATATAACCAATTATGTCTTCTAAAAGTTATTTCTCAAAGAACTAAGAGTATTTGCAAAGTTAACAGAATTTATTATTAAAGAAATGACCTGATTAATTGCAAGGCTATTAGGAATTAATTTTTGTAAGTTGGTCTATTGACCATTTTTGTCTCATGGAAAGTTTTCCTCTAAATATTTGTTTTAGATTGCATAACCTCTCTTTTTTTTAAAGCATTGATTTACCCAGAAGCTATTCCAGTCAGCTTTAAAACCATAGGAGGAAAGTAAAGAGAGGACTATTTGTGAATAACATTTCCCACCATATTCTTACAAAGATAAGTTTTAGGAGGAGAAAATAACCAAAGGAAACTATTGAAAGAAAACCAGCACTGACAGTGAAGACAGAACACCATTCAAGCTATGAAATGAAACCATAGGGGAAATTTTCTTCACTGACCTCTCCCTAATCAGCTTACATAACTAGTCTGTGCTCTCCAGTCTTTATTGAAAATAAAACCTTATGCTCTCAGCTGTTCCCAAACCTGTGCTTGCTGCTCCAGCAAGTATTTGTTCCCACCTATACTTACTACTGTAATCTAAAGTATATTAACTATTGAAATATAAGCAAAAAATAGTTGCTATTTTTATTAAAAACGTTACATACTTTTAAAAAAAAAACTTGAGGAAGGCCAAATATAGCTTGTATATTGAATTAGACGTCGTCATCATCCTTGAGGTGTTCAGTCATGTCTGATTCTTTGTGATGCCACATACTGTAGCCCACCAGGCTCCTCTGTCCATGGGATTCTCCAGGCGAGAATGCTTGAATGGGTTGCCACTTTCCACTCCAGGGGAACTTCCCAACCCAGGGATTGAATGCACCATCTCTTGTGTCTCCTGCATTGACAGGTGGATTCTTTACCACTGAGCCACCAGGGAATTCCAAATTAGGTGTAGGTGATATAATTGTGAAATACTTGGAGAGTGTAAAGATCAAATAACCTTGTTGCATTACAGATGTTTAGGTTATCTTCTTTTTAAAGATGACTTGGGATACCAAATAGGAGACCAATACCTTGTAGTCCTGTCCTTTATAAAAGATTAGCAAATAAATGTATGAATAAAGAATATTTCAAGTTAAAACCAAATATATATTATATGCACATTGAATTTAGTTAAATGATTTCATGCTCTACATAACTCAACTGCATTAACTGATTTTGTTGTTGTTAACCAGCTACCAGTCCTGGTCACTTGCATAACAAGATATTTGCTGTATTAAATCTATGAGATCCCCATGGAGTGCATAGCCCACCAGGCTCCTCTGTCGTTGGGATTCTCCGAGCAAGAATACTGGAGTGGGTTGTCATGTCCTCCTCCAGTGGATCTTCCTGACTCTGGGATTGAACCTGAGTCTGATGCTTTGCAAGCGGGCTATTTACCATCCAAACCACCAGGGAAACCTGTAATAAGTCTAAGCCTAACCAAATCTAACTCTGAGATGAGTCTTTTCCAGTTATGTATAAAGTGGCACAATGAAGCAACTTGCAAAAAATAAATACATATAGTGTATCTTTATTTGTATCTTTTAAAACATTAAGATGAATCCCTTTTGTTGCTCATAGCATCTCTTCTCAAATTCCCCTAACTCTACCCACATTCTTGGCTTAATCAGTTGACTCAGAAACTCCAGAGAAGTGACCTGGTAAATATATATTTTTAACAAGCTCTTCAAATGACTTTCTCTTCTGGAAAGTATGGAAAACACAACATTATTTCTCTTTGTTGCTATGAGTGTTATGACTACATAATTGATTATTTAGCTGGAAAACAAAAAATATTTTGTTAAACTCCAGTAATTTGGCCACCTGATGCAAAGAGCTGACTCATTGGAAAAGACCGTGATGCTGGGAAAGATTGAGAGCAGGAGTAGAAGGGGATGACGACAGAGAATGAGATGGTTGGATAGCATTACTGACTCAATGGACATGGGTTTGGGTGGACTCTGTGAGTTTGTGATGGATAGGGAGGCCTGGTGTGCTGGGCTTCTGGGGTCTCAAAGAGTTGGACAGGACTGAGCGACTGCACTGAATGACTGAATTTATGCACTGCACACGTGTTCTTTTTTCCTGTGTGTTAATTGCTTAGTCATGTCTGATTCTTTGTGATCCTGTGGACTGTCGCCTGCCAGACTGCTCTGTCCATTCAGTTCTCCAGGCAAGAATGCTGGAGTGGGTAGCCATACCCTTCTCCAGGGGCTCTTCCCGAGTGAGGGATCAAACGCAGGTCTCTGACACTGCGGGCAGTTCTTTACTGTCTGAGCCACCAGGGAAGCTCTAAAATATCCTGATATAGAAGACTATTTCTAACCCATACAGAAGCACAAATACTTTTGTTTCAAGATGACAGGACAACCATGCTGTAGAGAGATTCCCTCTTCTTATAGGTGTATATTTTCTGAAATGAGCAGATCATGCTTTACTGTGGAGAATATGGGGGGCAAAAAAGCAAGTACAAGTTAAGGATGAGAAAACTGAGTTTTAGAAGCAGATTCTGACACTCAGAGTTGAAAAATACAAAATATTAGAGCTCAATTACACATACTCAAGCTGGCCTGGCTATTCCCCACATTAAAATAAAATAATTGTTTCTCAGAGGACAAAATGAGAGCTAAGTGAGTATTTCAGAGATAAGCACTTCTCAACTTTCTGTGTAAAAGAAGAATCTGGTGTTTACATTGAAGAATCTATGTAAAACCCATATGGAGCTGTATCTAATAAATATCCATTTAATCAAATGGCACTGTTTTTTTTTAATGTTTTGTCATTTGATGCAGAGAACATACTTTTATTTCTTCAACAGCTGCTCTTTTTAATGGGTGCAGCTGTACTACAGTTTAATTGGCAACAATTGCTTAATTTTTAGTTGGTTGCTTCCAGTCTTTCAAAAGCGATGTTTCTGTGGAAGGGAAAAGCTTAATTTCTTTTTCCTAGAAAGTGCAAAGTATGATATAAAGTAGAAATTAGGCAAACAAAAATTTTTGCTTGATTTTTTTTTAAGCATGAGTGATAAGTCCTATCTTTCTGGCCTAACCATCCTTTTCATATTACAATGATGAAAAGATGTGATGCCCAGACAAGAGTCTGTTTTCTCAAATCTCCCAAAGCACTGTAAGCTAGAGCAGATTCTGACAAATGACTTGAAAATGAGAAAAAATTATACCCATTCATTTAAAAATAGTATTTGCTTTGAGTGTTAACCAGCATCGTATGTTTATGGTTTAAATTAAAACTTGGACTTTTCAATACATAGGAATACTTTTATCTTAATGTGTTCAATTAAATTAAAATGTAAAAATATGTGTTGTCCTCTTCTATCTCCCTGTATTTTATTCTGTTTCTCCTATATCATTTAAAAATCTACTTTCTGGCTTAGCTGCTATGGATAATTCATCCTTTTCCATGCTTTAAAATTCAATCTCCTTTAAACTAAAAAGAAAAAAAAGCTAGAGGAATGATAAACATCTAAGATTTATCTCAGTTTTAGGGGAATTCAATGGCCCAGTGGTTAAGGCTTCTTCCAATGTAGGGGTGGGGCAAGTTCAATCTCTGATTGGGGAGCTATGATCCTACATACCTCCTGGCACCAAAATACAAAAATATAAAACAGAAGCAATAATGTAACAAATTCAGAAAAGACTTAAAAAAACAAAACAATAAAAAAAGAACTTAAAATTTTCATTTCTCAGAGCTTTTCATCCTGTGACTAGAACTGTGACCACATAGGTGTAGGTGAAGGTGAAGTCGCTCAGTCGTGTCCAACGCTTTGCGACCCCGTGGACTGTAACCTACCAGGCTTCTCCATTCATGGGATTCTCTAGGCAAGAATACTGGAGTGGGTTGCCATTTCCTTCTCCAGGGGATCTTCCCAACCCAGGGATTGAACCCGGGTCTCCCGCACTGGAGGCAGACGCTTTAACCAGGGAAGCCCAGCATAGGTGTAGAGGTAATCTTAATTTCTTAAACCTTGATCTAAAAAGTATGTAACACTCTTAATCTTTCATGTAAGTCTTGTCTAGAGAGCTCTGAATGTTTAGGTTTGCTGAATAAAACCTCCTAGACTGTTTCTTTACTGTTCACATACTTTTTTGACTCACTGTTTAGCTATGAGGTGTTCTTTATTAAAGTTATGCTTTCTATATGATGTATTTTCAAAGATCTTCTTGCGTGTGTGTGTGTGTTGCTGCTGCTGCTGCTAAGTCACTTCAGTTGTGTCCAACTCTCTGCGATCCTATAAACAGCAGCCCACCAGGCTCCTCTGTCTACAGGATTCTCCAGGCAAGAATACTGGAGTGGGTTGCCATTTCCTTCTCCAGTGTGTGTGTGTTAGTCTTGTTAAATGTTACCTAGGTATTTCTTAATTTCTTTGTATAGCTGATAATACAGACAGAATACTATGATAGTTGTGAATTTATATTTCCCCACTCCCTTTTAGTTACTGAGTTACTACCCAGATTTAAAGCTAGCAAAGAGCTAGTTACTGTGATTCCCTTGAAACTTCTCATTTCTCAAAGGTATTTTATGCTTAATAGTTATACTGTGCTGTATTGACATAATATCTAACTCAGTAGCAGAGTCTCTTCCTATTTTTATTAATGTATAATATCTTCTTTAATATTTTAATTTTTGTTTATAAAACACTAAGTTAGTTATAGTAAACTGAAGTAGATACAGATGTGTGTGCGTGTGTTCAGTCACATCTGACTCTTTGCGACCCCGTGGACTGTAGCCCATGAGGCTCCTCTGTCCGTGGGATTTCCCAGGCAAGAGTACTGGAGCAGGTTGCCATTTCCTTCTTCAGGGAATCTTTCCTACCTAGGGACTGAACCCATGTCTCTGTGTCTCCTGCATTGGCAGGGGGATTCTTTACCACGCACCACTTGGGAAGCCAGCTATGGCTCTATATGTTTTTCCCAAATCAATGACACTTTTATTTATAGTTTCCAGTCTTTGAGGGTAAGGGGAAATGTGACTTTTTATTTACCTCTGATCTTTGCAAGAAAGGGGTTTCTCAATAGAAATCAGCATGCTTGTTCTTTCTCATCTTAATGTTGATATCTGTTAATGGATAATGAGCACCATTAAATTTAATAAACATTTCAGAAAACTTTTGATTTACTTCTGTTTTAACTCTCTCCCTTGTCTTTAACCATTCTTTAATTCATTGTCCCAATTTTGTTTTCTTATGATACCTAAGCTACAACAAATTTTGAAATGTTCTTAATATGTAAAAATGTGGCAGTGAATGTGAAACAGTTAGCATTAATGAACATCATTAATAATAATAATTGATGGTACCAACTTACAACCAGTCAGTTGTAAGTTGTGTTTAAAAAAGTACTGTTTATTCAAAAATATTTGCTCTCTTTTCCTAGTGTGTGTGTGTATGTTGGTAGAGGTTGATTTGGGAAGAAAGGACTGAATCTTCAGAAAATCTCTTGCTCAGTCCTTATTAGTGTGCTTAAGCAGTAACAAGTGAAAGTGTTGGTCACTCAGTAGTGCCTGACTATTTGTGACCCCATGGACTATAGCCTGTCAAGCTCCTCTGTCTATGGAATTCTCCAGATAGGAATACTGGAATGGGTTGCCATTCCCTTCTTCAGGGGATCTTCTCAACCGAGGGACCAAACCCAGGACTCCTGCATTGTAGACAGATTCTTTACGGTCTGAACTAGTAGGGAAGCCCTTTAAGCAATAGCAAAAAATCATCATATTCTATTGAGATCATACTTAATCTTTAGTGGCTCAGATGGCAAAGAATCAGCCCACAATGCAGGAAACACAGGTTCAATTCCTGGGTCGGAAAGATGGCCTGGAGAAGGGAATGTCGACCCACTCCACTATTCTTGCCAGGGACATTCCATGGACAGAGGAGCCTGGCGGGCTACGGACAGGCTGACAAGGAGGGCCTGGCATACTGCAGTCCATGGGGTCACCAAGAGTTGGATACCACTTGGTGACTAAACAAACAAACTGAGATCATAAGAAGCATGTGAAATTAGACAAATGTCAATTCTTGTATTGTTTCCTGGGACTCTGTAACAAAGTACCACAGATTGAATAGCTTAAACAGCAGAAAGCTATCGTCTCTCAATTCTGCAAGATAGAATATTTTTTATTTTTTTTATTTTTTTTTAATTTTTATTTTTTGTTTAATGCTTATTCCATTTCACAGCACTGCATTGGTTCTGCCATACATTGACATGAATCAGCCACAGGTGTGGACGATCTCCCCATGTCAAAGCCCCCTCCCACCTCCCTTCCCTGCCCATCCCCCCGGTTCATCCCATACACCGGCCCCAAGCATCCTGTATCCTGTATTGAACATAGACTGGTGCTTCATCTCCCATATGATTGTATACATGTTTCGTTGTTCCTCTCCCAGATCTTCCCACCCTCTCCCTCTCCCTCTGAAGCCAACAGTCCGTTCTATACCTCTGTGTCTCTTATATTGTCTCACTTTCGGGGTCATCATTATTGTCTTCTAAATTCCATATATATGTGTCAGTATACTGTATTGGTGTTTTTCTTTCTGGCTTACTTCACTCTGTATAATCGGCTCCAGTTTCATCCATCTCATTAGAACTGCGTCAAACTTATTCTTTTTGAGGGCTGAGTAATACTCCATTGTGTATATGTACCAAAGCTTTCTTATCCATTCATCTGCTGATGGACATCTGGGTTGTTTCCATGTCCTGGCAATTATAAACA
>SJYC01041500.1:0-19522 GCA_006408675.1 Madoqua kirkii | reverse complement strand
GGAGGAATCAACCTGCCTGACTTCAGGCTCTACTACAAAGCCACAGTCATTAAGACAGTATGGTACTGGCACAAAGACAGAAATATAGACCAATGGAACAAGATAGAAAGCCATGAGATAAACCCACACACATATGGACACCTTATCTTCGACAAAGGAGGCAAGAACATACAATGGAGTAAAGACAGTCTCTTTAACAGGTGGTGCTGGAAAAGCTGGTCAACCATTTGCAAAAGAATGGAACTAGACCACTTTCTAACACCACACACAAAAATAAACTCAAAATGGATTAAAGATCTAAACGTAAGACCAGAAACTATAAAACTCCTTGAGGAGAACATAGGCAAAACACTTTCGGACATATATCACAGCAGGATCCTCTATGATCCACCTCCCAGTATACTGGAAATAAAAGCAAAAATAAACAAATGGGACCTAATTAAAATCAAAAGCTTCTGCACAACAAAGAATATTTTTTAATTTATTTACTTTTAATTGAAAGATGATGGCTTTAAAATATTGTCTTGGTCTCTGGCATACATTAGGGGCTTCCCTGGTGGCGCAGATGGTAAAGCATCTGCTTGCAATGCGGGAGACCTGGGTTCAATCCCTGGGTCAGGAAGATCCTCTGGAGAAGGAAATGGCAACCCACTCCAGCATTCTTGCCTGGAAAATCCCATGGATAGGGCCTGGTAGGCTACAGTCCATGGGGTCACAAAGAGTCGGACCTGGCTGAGCGACTTCACTTCACTTCTGCCATACAGTAACATGAGTCAGCCGTAGGCGGTATATATATGTCCCCTCCCTCTTGAACCTCCCACCCTCCTAGGTTGTCACAGAGCACCTGATTTGAACTCCCTGCATCATACAACAAATTTCCGCTGGCTGTCTATCTTACATATGGTAATATATGCTTCCATGCTGCTCTCTCAATTCACCCCACCCTCTCATTCCACCACTAGTGTCTGCAGGATTGGTCCCTTGGAAGAATTTTGAAGGCAGAGACTGTTCTATGTCTGCCTGCTAGGTTTTTGTGGTCTCAGGCATTCCTTGACTTGTAGGCAGTGGTCTGCTTATGTTTTCACGTTACATTCACTCTGTGTGTCTGTTCCTGAGTCCAAATTTTTTCTGTGTATAAGGATGCAGTCATATTGGATTCTGCATGATGTGTGTTCAGTTGCTCAGTTGTGTCCAACTCTTTGTGACCCCATGGATTGCAGCCTGCCAGGCTCCTCTGTCCCTGGAGTTTTCCCGGCAAGAATACTGAAGTGGGTAGCCATTTCCTCCTCCAGGGATCTTCCCTACCCAAGGATTGAACCCATGTGTCCTGGCTCTCCTTCTTTGGCAGGCATGTTCTTTACCACTGAGTCACCTAGGGCCCACCCTAATGATCTCATCTTGACTGTATCATCTGCAAGACCCTATTTCCAGGTAAGATCATATTCACAGTGCTAGGATTAGGACTTCAGAATATTTTCGGAGGATAGGATGGCCCAATTTAACCCATAATAGTTTTGAATCATTACTTTGCTCTTCTGTGATGAATTTTTAATTTTCTGAATGCATTCTATTTCTGTTATGAGTGCTCAGAGTGAGATGAAAAGTCCACTGGAGTGTATTGATTTATTTAGTGAGAAAAACGGGTTGAAGTTTCATGATGATTAAAAAATGAAGTTTCCTATTTTGTCATGCATGTGCTGATATTGATATTTTATGAAAACTACTGAACTATAAGGATTTGAGTTTTCTGCTTTTGCTATAAAATCTGTGTCTTCAGAATCTATGATATTTATTTTCCTTTGTATGCTTTTTAAAAAATTTTTACCATTAAGAGTTATTGCTCACTACTATCCTCATTTCAGGGCTTCCTGGGTGGCTTACTGGTAAAGAATCTGCTTGCAATGCAAGAGATCCAGGTTGGATCCCTGGGTGGGGAAGATCCCCTGGAAGAGGAAATGGCAACCCACTCCAGTATTCTTGCCTGGAAAATCCCATAAACAGAGGAGCTTGGCAGGCTACATACAGTCCATAGTGTCACAAAGGGTCAGACATGACTGAAGCGACTTAGCATGCATGCATCCCAGTTTCAGTACATTTGTCTCTTTTGTAATATGGCAGGCTATGGAGTGCAAAGATTTTTTTTTTCTGGGTTAGCAAGAAATAAACAATCTAATGAATTTTGATGAGCATTCTGAAACAACTGAGGCAGTTGTGGCCTGAACAACTAGATGAAGGGCTTCACCCCACTAATACCTAGATACTCCTGGTTGTGGTTCTTATTGGTATTTCATCATTTCTCTAAGTAAAATCCAAGGTATAGTTGGTTTTTTTTTAATATCACAACTCTAAATGCTAATTTTACCCAATTTCTGTCAAGCCTTTGACGTATATTTTCCCGATATTTATATTGATATAATGATATATATTAACTGAGATTAGCAATTCTATTTCTAGGAGATACATATGTATCTCCTGTTTTTAAAAGTGAAAATGTGATCATATAGTGTTTTAGGAACTGGCTGCTTTTGAGGGGTCATCTAATCACAGATATTAAAAACATGCTTGTTTGAGATCAAGCTGTAGGTATAGAAACTCTTAGAGGATTATGTTAGGTTTTAGAATGTTTACGTTCTTTTAATAATACCTTTTCTGATTGTTGAAGTAATCCATGCTTATTACATTTTGGAAAATGCAGAAAAGTATATTGGGGAAAGTACTTGCAATTCAACCATAATGTAGTTGCTCTTAAATATTATTGGTGATGTACATGTCTGTGAATGTGAGCACACGTGCCTAAGTATAGATTTAAAGGATTTTTTTAATAAAAAATATATCATGACTCACACAAATATAAAATGAATGCCTGCCAGATATTTCATTTATCTGATTAAGGAAGGAACAGATAAGATATGGCAATTGATTCATTGGAGAAGTCAAAGTGTCCCACATTCATTGTCAGATAAAGTATGATGGAATCAATTTTTTCAAAATGGCAAACTGATCACTGTCTACAGGGCAAGAATCAGCTGCATTCCAATGGGCAGAGCATGCGTTTCTCTTAGGATCAGTGTTCGGACAGTAACTTGCACGGTTATCAGTTTTCTGTTACTTAGGATTTATACTATGGCTTCAAGACAATGAAAGCCAGAGGTATCCAGCTGTGTGAGCTGAGCTGGTCATGAACCCACTCATTCATTTTGTTTTGCTTGGTTTCCCCCCACCCCCATTTCATAGTGTTTCACAATTTTTCCATGCAGCTTGTGTTAGTATTTATTTTCATCAATTGGAATGACTGTTTTTGCATTTTTCCATTTTTTCAACTGATGTAATTGACAATCAACCATGTGTATTTTTCTTCCTATTGACATCACAATTGTCTACATAATCCCCAGTGAACATTATGAAATGTATAAACAAACCAAAACAAGGAAACAAAAGGAAATCAAAACCAGTCTTCCCCTTCCGTCCCTTTCTTTACTCTGGGAGAGGACACTATATCCCTTCTTCACTGTCTTGTGTCCCAGGCACCCTTACTTTCTGTTATGCACTTTTCCTCCACTCCTCAAACACACAGCCACCCTGATTAGTCCAATCCTGACTCTGAAGTTTGCAGTTTTTCTTGCTTCAATTGATGAGACTAGCCATACCATCTGAGTGATGCGTGCAACAGTGTTCATTGTCTGTGAACAAGAATTCTTAGCATTTACCTTTATAGCTTCTATTTCACTGCAGTTAGAGAGCTTTGCCAAAGTAGCCTAATCTTCAGAAAATTTTCAAAATTCATCTGTTTTTATTCCCATGAGACAATTCTCTCTTTTTAGAGGAACTAGCTATTCAGTGCCAGAAGTAACATTCTCAGTATTTAATCATATTATTTTGTCTGAAGTGTCCAGGGTCAAACTGATATTTTATATTTTAGTAGCCACTTTTAGCTAATAATTCTTCAGGAGCTAATCAATTCTTTGGGAATTTCTGATGAATACAGTATTCTAAATTCATTTACACATTCTGACTTTTTTTTTACACATTCTGAATTTAATCATGGCTATCTAAAAGAGAACCCATTTTTAGGAGAGAGTAGTCATTTAGGGGAGGGAGAGGGATGGACTGGTAGTTTGGGGTTAGTAGATGCAACTTGGGCTTCCAAGGTGATGATAATTTTGAAGAATCTGTCTGCCAATGCAGGAGACACAGAAAACAAGGGATTGATCCTGAATTGGGCAGACTCCTTGGAGGAGGAAATGGCAACTCACTCCAGTATTCTTGCCTGGAGAACTCCATGGACTGAGGAGCCTGGTGGGCTGCAGTCCATAGGGTTTCAAAGAGTCGGATACAACTGAGCACACCCTACAAATGCAAGCTATTACATTTAGAATAGATAAACAGCTAGGTCCTACTGTATATAGAACTGTGAACTATATCCAATCTCCTGGGATAAATGAAAAGAATATATAAAATGAATGTATGTATATGTATAACTGAGTTACTTTGTTACATGCAGAAATTAGCACAACATTGTAAATCAAGTATGCTTTAATAAAAAATGAACTTACTGCCTATTTCCTTTTAAGAGTAATGTTTTATTAACAATTATTTTCTTGGTCATTTTTTTCCTTCATTAATGCCCTTTGTATTTTATTTTCATTCTAGTGCATGGGCAAGAGAAGAGAAAAACAGATTCCTTTTTGTCTTTTCTAGCAGTTAATACTAAATTATTAATGGGAATCCCCTACTTAACTTTTCATTTGGCTGTGATCTATAGTCAGAGTAACATAGCTACTGAGCTTAGCAGTCAGCCCCTGAAAATATGAGCAGACCTTAAGGTGGACATGAAGAAGATGGTTGTCCCTGTGCCAAGACATTATTACCATTTTTTTCCCTAACAGCAGTTTTTATTTTTATTAGTTATTTTTCGGTACATACATAGAAATACATGAGAGTTAAAGGAGCAGTGTAGACAAAGAATATTGCCTGCCATCAGCCAGTGTAGCATCCAGGACAGTGTACCCTAAGGGGAAATCAGGATGGAAAAAATAGGATACTGACCCTAGACAGTTCAGATATATATCAAAGGAATAATTTCAGTAAACCCAGACTCTTGAGTTTTCCTACACACTGAAAAGCACTAAAATCATCAACTTAAGATGTCTATTGTGATAAGCAGTAACTTTTTTAATTTTTTTATTTCTACAGCAAAAACTCCTATAAATGCTTGCTGCTCCCTTACCTCTTTTCAATAGTTCCTCAGAGCAATCTGAGATGCTGTCTCTCACTTATTGCCATTTTTGATTGAAAAAAAAATGTATTGAGTATAAGTAAGTGTCTATAGCCATGAAAATAAGACAAATGAACCACTTGCTTTAACATATATTGCATATAATTGTAAGAATGTAAAGTTAATGTGTAGCTCTCCACCAGTCCCTACAGAGGAGGGGAAATAATTCATGCCTAGGTATATTAATGTTAACTGAATTGTTTTACATACAATTGTATGTGATCTTGAGTTACAGAATTTACATAAGATTTATAGTTTAATTCCAAGTTCTGCCTCACCTATAGCCAACACAGCTTTTATTCTAGTGAGAAAAAGTCTGAGAGTAATGTTCACTGATTTAGATTTTGATGACAGATGGGTCTTAGGGCAGAATAACGTCCACAGCTTGGAGACATTGATTGTTAACATTTACGCTCTAATAATGAATGACCTGGATTTTTTCCACGTTTGAGGTCTTGACGTCATGGAGGCTAAAGGATTAGGGGCTGTGGCATATTTCCCGCTGGCAGTCATTCATTACTAAATCCCTGGTAGGAGAGTTGGATTTGCATGACATCTGGAGGTTTCATGTACCTAGATGTGGGGAGCTTCTGGATTTACATTTTTTCTGTTAAGCTAAATTTGCCTTTTAGGAAGTATCACAAGTGCAACTGATGGATTTCACATTTCACATTAAGAAGGGCTGAAAGATGGGAAGAACTGAAGGAGAAATATTGGTCTTTTATGATGTCTTTAATTGAAAAAAATTAGTTAATTTGATGTTAGGTACTCATATCAAGCATTGCTTGAGCTCCATAGATTTAAGGAAGACATATTTGTTATTATGATTTAAACATGAAGATTGAATTTTTTAACGTATCAGAAAATTATAGCTGTTATCTTTGAACGTTCAGAAAGGAAGTATTCCAAAGTATCTAGCAATGGGGCAAAACTGTTAGTAATTGAATCCCATTTTCTTTCTAAAGCCCTTTGTTCTTCAGGAAACTCTCCATGAGCTTTGAAGTAATGTGGGAATGTTACATTTGTAGCATGTAAGAGGGACATAGAAGTCTTCTCTGCATTGTGAATAAGCAGAGAGGGGCATGTGTACATTGAGCTTGAAACGTGACTTTAGACTCCAGTTCCCTATAAAATATTGTTTATATAGTCTGATCATACAGGTGTGATGAAATCTGAAGCATGCTTACTCTATTATACATTAATAATGCCCAAAGGAAGCTATAAGATTCCATCATTATTAAATTCTGGAATATTAAAGTATAATATTAAATGTTTCTCTTTTTTGGTTCTCATCTCATCAGAAAAGCCAGTTCTCAGCATCTCTTTGGCACATTGTCAAATATGAGAAATAATAATGTTCTATTTTCCTATTCAAGAATCTTTTTTTTTGCAACCCAAGAGTAACAGTGCATAGCGTATTGTCTAGACCTCTATGCTAGAGAACAATTTTCCATAATATTATAAATAAGCCTATAGTCAAAATTAAAATTTTAACTTTGAAGTGAATATCCATCCTTGGAGGGTTACTCTACAGGTATACCAGATTTCTTTAAGTAATAGTCAGTAGTAATAAGTGGTATCAAATCCTTTTTTTCATATCATTAATGGTTATTATATAACACTCTATTGCATATTTATTGGAAAAATATAAAGTAAAATTTAAATATTGTAGAATTATAAAATAGAGAAGTTTATGCTCCCCTGTAATCCTATTTTTGAGATAAAACTCCTATCAATATTTTACTGCACAGTCTTTTAATACTACAAAAGACATACATACTATCTTACTGAGGAGGCAGGATTGCTTGGTGGATAGAGGTGGAGCACAGATTCTGGAATAAAACTGCCTGAATTTGAATCCTGTCTGACCCCCTGGAAAAAAAATGGTAACCCAGTCTGATATTCTTGCCTGGGAAATCCTGTGGACAGAGGAGTCTGGAGGGCTACAGTCCGTGGGGTTGCAAAGAATCAGACACAACTGAGTGACTAACACTCACTTCTCCTACTCTGTGAGCCAGGGTTCTGGTGGGAAAGACCCAATCAAAGTGACTGAAGACTGTGAGGAAGCGGCTGGTTGTAGAGATGTGAAGGGAAACAAGGAACGGTGAGGCAAACTGGGTTAGGGGAAGGGGAATGTCCTACCGCACCCCCTACCCTACCTCTACGCCCCTGGGCCAGAAAGCACAGGGAGAGGGGAAGCTCTTATTGTAATTCAGTGACAGTAGTAGCTGTGGAAAGGAGTTACAGAGCAGAAACTGCGGTCTCAAGGAGAGGAGAGCAGACCCTGCTGGATCACTACATGGCAGTGAGCAGAAGGGAAGGCACTGGAGCTGGGTGTGCAGCTCACACTTCTACCACCTTTCTCCACCTCACCTTTGAGAGTCACTCTCATCAGCTAGATCCATAGACTCCGGAGTCCAAGCATAGCCATGGGTAGAAATCAGCTTCTTTTTTCCTTCTTTTAAATCTTTGTTGAATTTGTTACAATATTGCATCTGTTTTATGTGTTCTGATTTTTTGTCTGCAAGGCATGTGGGACCTCAGCTCCCTGGCCAGGGGTGCAACCTACACCCCCTTCACTGGAAGGTGAAGTCTTAACCACTGGACTGCCAGGGAAGTCCCTAAAATCGGAGGAGGAAGATGAGATGGGAATGAGGGGCAGATGGAGCATTACAGACAAAAGTACTTACTAACTGTATGACTTGAGAAGAAGTATTGGCAGGTTACTCTGCTTCAGTTTCCTTATCAGTTCAATGGGGAAAATAATAGAACCAATAATTCAGGATAATTATGAGCAATAAATGAGTTATTATGAATGAAATGTATAGATGAGTACTCCCTGGGTAGACATGGGTTAAGCAAGTATTATTAATTGCACCATCATTACTTTATGAATTCATTTTACATGGACTATTCAGAAAAATTGATTTTTTGCTTTAGCAAATATATACACTAATATACATTATACATACATATACATAAATGACCATACATGAAATAACAACCACTTTCTCTTTGTACACATATGCACTCACTTTCACTCACATACTCCTGAACTCTACTTATTGCTGGCTTCAGAGTATTCCATGGTATGACTATACCATTTGTTGCTGTTGTTTAGTTGCATAGCTGTGTCTGATTCTTTGCAGCTCCATGGACTGCAGCACACCAGGGTTCCCTGTCCTTCATCATCTCCCGAAGTTTGCTCAAACATGTCCATTGAGTCGGTGCCACCCAACCATCTCATCCTCTGTACCCTCTTCTTCTGTCTATACCATGATTTGTATAAATTTTGCTGTTTTGATGGAGATTTGGACAGTTTTGTTATTTCGCTATTATGCATATAATGCTGTAGGAGCATTTCACCTTTTAACTGCTAATTTTAGATTCAAAAGAAGCAAGTGTGTTTTGTGCAACTGAACCATCTACATAAAATCATCTTCAGGCCACTCTGATGAGAAGGAATGTGAGTGAGTGACATGAGTACAGCTGTTCCGAAAGTGGCTGAAGCCTTTCATTTTCCTAGGTCCTCACCCCATTCAACTCTATAGAGAAAGAAAAGCCTTATAGCTTTTCATGACCTGTAACTTTTCTGAAGAATGACTTTTTAAATATTATCTTCTTGATAGTATAATACACTATAGTACACTCAGGCCTCATATATTTTATTAGAATGTTGATAATTGTGTATACAAATTCAAAGGCAAATTTTTAATTTTGTTGATTTCACTGGATTTAGGTCAGAGAAACACAATTGTGGGTGGCAGCCTGAAATCTAATGCTGTGTCTATACATTTTTAATGCAATAATATGTCTTATGACCATGATATACATACACACACTCTATATATACATACATATATATACATATATATGTATATATATTTAGAGAGAGAAAGAGAGTTTTGACCTAGAACTTTTATCCTTACATGACAAGTAAACGTTCCCTTTAAAATGGAGTACATTTTCTAAAATTTAGTTAACCAAGTATGAAGAAAAAGTGACATTTATTTACTTTTCTGCTTCTAAGTAGATAGCAATACATATCATTCTGCATTGCAGTCCTTAAGACTATTTTGCCCTGTAGTGGAAAATTTAGAATGAGAAAAAAATTTTCCACTCAGTGTTTATTAAGGATGAACTGAAGATAGTTAGAACAAATGAGATTATAAACAGCTCTGCATAAAATATGTGTTTTAGTGGCTCTGGTGGCAAGCTGTCCTCAATACAGTCCCACTCAGTTTCATCACGTAAGTGATTTAGGATGCATGAGATTTTGTAAATAAACAAATTGTATAGTATGTATTTATTCAGATACATCTTTTGTCTAAAATCTTCAATTTGAGGAAAATGGACAGAGGAAAAGAGAATGTTTGGTGGATTTCCATGCTGTGTCTTTTGCCCTAATTCTGCCTGATAGGAAATGTTCGCATGCTCAGTTGTTCAATCATGTCTGATTCTTTGTGACCCCATGGACTGTAGCCTGACAGGCTCCTCTGTTCTTGGGATCCTCCAGGCAAGAATATTGGAGTGGGTTGCCATGCCCTCCCCCATGAGATCTTCGTGACCCAGGGATTGAACTGGCATCTCTGGCAACTCCTTTATTAGCAGGCGGATTTTTTACCGACTGTGCCACCTACTCCACGCTTACACGAGATTCTGCTCTCCTCTCCCTTCCTGCCTGTTTTGCGGCTCTTCTGTGGTCTTAACACGTACTCTGATAATCTATATCTCTGGATTCAGATTTGAACCTTTACTTTCCTTTGTAAAATTGTTTTTTTAATTTTGGTAGAAGTCACATAATATAAAACATACTATTCTAACCATTTTTAACTCTGCACTTCAGTGGCACTAAGTACATCCACACTGTGCAAATTTCACCATCATCCATCTCCTTGAAAGGAGATGGCACGACCTGTTTGTAGGACATATATTAAGTTAACCTTAAAAATGTATTCCAATATACATTGCTTTGATTTCACTTATATGAGGTACTTAGAATAGTCAAATTCATACAGTCAGAAAGTACATTGGTAGATGCTTGGACCAGGAGATGCAGTGGTAGGGAGTGTGGATAAAGAGTCAGGCTTGAACCTTTATCCCTGGAACATAGCATAATATCCAGTGAAACTTGAAATGCTTTTGGGTTTTAGGTTACTTCCCTTTGTAACCACAAGCTCAGCGATTAGAAAGTTAGGGTAATACAAAGAAGTAAAAGAAAAAATCATTATAATCTTATGACTCTTAATGTTTTGTGTACCTTCAATCATTTGTTGTATTTTACATATAAGTGCAACATACAGAATGTTTAATTTTGAATATTCCTTTTAAGTCTATTTCACAAGCTCTTTTTTCAGGTATTAAGTGTTCAAAAGCATCTTTGATGGTTGTGTGCCAGTTTACGGCTATGATATAACTTACTCTTTTAGACATTTTGTTTTGTTTCCTAATTTTCCCTATTACAAATAATAGTGAGGATTTTTTTTTAAAAAAACTTAAGTTGTAGATCTTTTATAAAAATATTCCTAGAAGTGGAATTATTAAGCCAAATGGTATGAACATTTTAAAACTTTCCATACATATTGCCAGATTGCTTTTCAAGAAGGTTGTACCAATTTACACTCCCACGAGAAGTGTAGGAGAGTGCCTGCTAAGTTTTTAATTGGATTTCTCTGCTAAGAAACCAAATGGACAACATTTATCTGATCATTAAAATAAAAATGAGAGCATAACTCTTTGGGCATTTCATTGTCAAGATGAAAATTCTGGTCTGTTGGGTTTCTGTTATGCATTTAAGGAATTCTGCATGTTAAATTATATTGCTTTTATCCTCATTAGTTCATCAGACTACAAGAATAGCTTGAATTTGATTAATATTTTGCTGCTGTTTGTCACTCTTGATGTCTATAAAAATCAACAGAGGTTAAAAAATACTGTGCCAGGGTTCTGACCCCTTTCCTTTGGATTGGAGTCCGTGGTGAGAAGTGGGAACTGATTAAGTTACAAAAAACAGCTGTGGGGAAGGAAGCAGGAACTATCTGACACTGGGCTTGATATTCTTAACTGGTGGATGGATGCATAATGGAAGAATAAATGAAGTGATGAAGTGATAAACACACAAACCTGCTGATATACAAAGTCGTCCATTCACAGTTGTAGTATAGAGGGGCAACCCTCTTTACCGTGGATGAAGGCGTGTTTGGCTTATCAGAATGATACTTGTTAACATGTCTTGGCCTTCCAGGTCACTATAATGGAACCAACCCTTTCCCCTTGTGTGAGCATGTGGGCATGTGCGTGCACGTGCACACACACACACAAAGCTAATCCTCAGAAATCTGACATGGTGGCTGGGATTCCTATTGTCCTTAGGTCACGTGGTGCCCTCCAGATTACCTCTGTCATCTCATGGGCCAAGTCCTTTTAGAGTCATACAGATACTTTACTTTGTTTTTTTTTTTTTTTCTTTTCAGTCAGGTGTCTGTATACAGTTGTTGGAATTTATCCAAAATTGTGTACCTCACTTTAGGAATTAAGAAGTATACTTGGCTTCAAAAAACATAATTTTTGATTTGCTTTGCTATATTGACAAAAGAAATATTGCTTCTGAACTTAAATTTCTGTCTCTCATTAAGTTGGGCTATATACTCAAGGAAAGCATTCTTCAACCACAGCTGCCAGACTTTGTATATAGGATATGTGTATGTGTGTGTGTGTATGTATGAATGTGACATATATATATGTGTGTGTGTGTGTGTGTGTGCTTATGCGTGTGTGAATGTGACAGAGGAGGGCAGAAGGTTTCCAGAAGATAATCATTTATCTTACTGTCTATATCCTTTATACCATCCTTGCCACATATAAGGGGATCCAGGAAATGTAAGAGAAGTTCCATGAAGAAGAATTATCCTTGGCTTTTGTTCTCCATGTCATCTGAAAGTTTCAGTGTCATCATAGTTGTTTATTTTATGTGTTGAGACAGCATCTGTTATATAATGGAAACTAGTGTTGGATCCTTCTTCTCAGGAGGCCACCATGTTGCTGTAGTGAAAGCTGCCAGTGATGGTTTTCTAAAGAAAATACTTATTTAGAAAACATCTTCATAAGATTAAAAACATACCTTAATGTGATTTCAGTATAATTAATAAAGTACTTTATACCTTCCAATCCTAGAAACATAACTGGTCTTGATTTAAATCTATATATCTATATGTGTGTCTACATATATATGATTATTTGAAATGTAATGAATTCTTTATAGTCTCTTAAATGGATGTATTTTAAGAGGCTTCTATACTTTAGTGTTCCTTGTTGACAAGTTAAAATCTTGGGCAGGTATTTCTACTATCATGTTATATATGAAACCTAGGTTTTGCAAACTGTGCCCTAGAAACTAAACAGATAGCAAAACAAAACCCAAAGAACCCAACAATAAACAACAACAAAAAAATATGACCATGAGAAAAAGAGGTGGAACAGACCACTTAGAACTTGGGCAACTTTGTAACCAGAAAGCTAACAGAAAAATAGTAAGTCTAAACAAACCCCTAGTGGCATTAGAACCACAAGTTAGTACAAATAAAGAAAGAAATAGTATATTAAGCATAAAACTTTACCTCAGTTAAAAAAAAAAAAAAGGTAAGCATAGATTGTTGGACAGAGATGAAAAGTTGTGCCTTCTTAGAAGTGGAGGCAAGGGTCAAATACATCAAGATCAGGGAACACACATTGCTAAATTCTAAGAGAGACCCATGAATCAAAGTGAACAAAGAATGGAGTGGGAGTAAATGAGTAGAATGTGTCTTGTTCGCTCATTGTGCTGATAAACTTTGTGTTCTGCCCCTGTAAACTGGTGGCTAAACTTTAACCAGCTGGGGAAGGAAACTTCACATAAGTCATATATCTTCTGCTACCCCACAATTTATCAATTCATTGAATATGAGCCAATGAACTATACAGAACCATGTGATGTAGTGGGAAAGACTTACTAGGGTTGTATGCTAAACTAAAAGAAACTGAACACAAGAAATATAACTTATGCCCTATTATTTTCCCATTAATCTGTAGTAAGCACTTTCTATAATTTCTACTACACAGAGTGATAACTTTGCCTGTTCTATTAAAATTTACCCTAACATCAAATAATAAAAAATCCCAAGTCTCCTAGGTTAGTGGGCACCATGGCGTTTATGAATTAAAATATGAGGTATTCCTGCTGGAAGGATATACTCTGGGACATCTAAATTTATTTCAAAATCAAGTTATAAGGCTTTTACTTGATTTCATCAAGTTTTATTTTTCTTTATCTGTTGGACTTCGAACAAATAGGACAGAACTTTGTTTATTTGTATATCTGATATAGAATATCATGATGGAAAACAATGTCTCCTTTCCTTTCTCCCTCTCTTCATTTTAAATACAGATATGTAAAAGCAACAGCAGTATAAAGCAAGAATGTAAAGTAAATGGTTGCCCCCTTGCATTGACACATGCAAAAGATGGATCAAAACTCACACTTCTATTAGATGTCTGGGTAGAAAATTGGCACACAGTTGTGTTTTGCACTTCTGGCCCTTTGGAAAGTAGTGATTAAAATCCAGCTGGTGGAGATGGACATGCATTCCAGTCTATGCTCTGATACCAGATCATAGACATTGTCCTCAGTCTAACTGTTCCACAGACCATATTTGTTGATAAGTTGCAGAATCTACTTCTGTAGAATTTGTTAAGATTATAATAAGAAAATGTATATCAGATGCTTGGCACTATGCTTGATGTGCAGTAGCTTCTCACTGGCTGCCATGCACTTGTTTGAGATTATTCTGTCATCTTGTTACTATACTGTTCAATGAACCCTTACAAAATTGTTGCAGGTAAGCAATAAAACTAAAGACTTTCATAGGCAATTACAGATTGACTATGGAATATTCCTGAAATTGTTCCATGTCTATTTCAGAATTTATAATTTTGAACAATGAGATTAACTGATTTTTGAATATATAAGACAGATATAAGAGTCAATGGTAGTATTTGTGTAACTAATGCAAAAACGTACAGTTTCATGCAAATGACTTTTGTTAAACTTGTTCAGTTTCATAGAATCAAGTGGTCTATATCTTCTCTCTCTCCCTACTTTCCTACCTTTCTCTGTGTTCTTTTTCTTTAGTTATTTTATGGAGATATGATCTATATGCAGTGAAGTACACAGATCCTAAGTGTGCTTTTCAGTGAGTGTGACAAATGCATGCGACCTGCATATCTTCTTTCTGTTCATATAATTGTTTCCTTTACCATCATTATTAACACACAACATTTACTGAGTAATAATCAGTGCCAAGTATCTATGGAACATTTTACCCATGTATTCATCAGTCCTCCCAACAATCCTACCTGTTTCAATCTACTGTTCTTTCCATTTTGCAGATGAGAACTGAGTTTAACATAAAGTTACTAAGGTCACTTCCCTGGTGGCTCAGAGGTTAAAGCGCCTGCCTCCAATGTGGGAGACCCGGGTTTGATCCCTGGGTTGGGAAGATCCCCTGGAGAAGGAAATGGCAATCCACTCCAGTATTCTTGCCCGGAGAATCCCATGGACGGAGAAGCCTAGTAGGTTAGAGTACACGGGGTTGCAAAGAGTCAGACACGACTGAGCAACTTCACCTTCACCTTCAAGGTCACTTGCTTTGCCTAAGTCACAGAGAGCTACCTTAGAACCTAAGCTTTGCCCCTAACTAGCATCTCTCTGTCACTTCTGGAGAAGCCAGACAACAACTTGTTTTCACTCTAATGAAGCTGCATGCACGGGCTTCTCATTGTGGTGACTTCTCTTGTTGCAAAGCATGGGCTCAAGGGTGGGTGGGCTCAGTAGTTATGGCTGCCGAGTTCTAAAGCACAGGCTCAGCAGTTGTGGTGCACAGTCTTAGTAGCTCTGGGTCATGCGGGATCTTCCCAGACCAGAGATCGAACTGCTATCCCTTACGTTGCAAGGCAGATTCTTCACCACTGAGCCCCCTGGGAAAGCCTGGCACAAATTCTTTTAGTCAGACATTTCTCAGTCATTCTGTTTTGTGAGTATATTTTAATCAAAATGAAATGCAGTGTATAGAGAGACATTGAAGTATTTTCCTGTAAGTGAAAGGACCTATTGAAAACAGAAACTATGTGTTTGTATATATGTTATATAGTGGAATGCAGCATGAACAGAATAATCTAATTGAAGTTTAGTCCAATTTACTTCGCTTGGAATATGTATCATCTGTTATTTTTGACTGAAGGCAAATTGCCATTGTCTAGTGACAATGTGTTTTGATACTCAATAATAAGGAGCAATCTTTAATATATTGTTTAAAAGAAGAAAATTATTAATCTGTTGTATTTTGAAATTTAAAATGTTTGCCCAATTGTTAAAAAAAAATGACCCACAATCTAGAATTGATCTAAAATTGGTCCCCTCACCAGTTTTCACTCATACTTTGAATATTTTTCTATTTTCATATGATCTAAAATTCTTTTTACCTTTCTTCTTTCAGAATTATTTTCTATACTTATTATTTGGACTGTTCTTCAGCCAGTTTGCTAGGCAGAAGAATATAACAAAATACTCATTCAAATGGATTTCCTCATAGTCTTTAAAAATACACATATTGTATCTTACCTGGAGGGCTTCTCTAACTTTTAAAAGTAAGATAGAATAATTAAGTGAGAAATGAGAAAATATTCATTGAGTCAAACATATTTTCTTTATCCATTAAATGCCTGTAGTACTATAATCTATGTAAACTCAGTGCCAGGCCCAGTGGTTTATTGTTTGGAAAATGTTAAGTAAATTTCTGTGAAGCTACCTTAATGAAGGAATATGTGATTTAGTATTTTAACCAGTTATGAACAATGTCACTCCTCTAATTACTTATAAAGTTATCTCCTCAACATTTTTATATCAACTTTGGGGTTTTTAAATGGAGTAAAATTTTCTATTTAGTTCAGTCAGTGGAAATGGTTGGAAGTTATTCATAGAATTAAGAAGTTAAATTTTATTATTCTTATTTTCCTAGAAAATTATACCAAAGGAGCATTTATAAAAATGAAACTATTTTTCAGTGATCTTAAATATTCTAAATGATTATTCCAGATGTTTTTCAATATCTATGTTAGTTCGATGCAGTGGTAATAAAATTGAAAAGGTTGTTAGATTTTTGAGAATATAATGGTAATGGAAATGATGGTATTATTGCTTTTGACTTAACAGATTTAGCGCATTAAGCAGACATTATTTCAGTCTTATACTAAGTAATTTGCCAAACTTTAAGCGGCTTATCCTCTTACAGTATTAGAGCCTCCATTATGACTTCAGTAACCTCTGTATCTGTTAAACTTTTCAATTTGTATGGAATGAACTTTAAAAAATTAGGGAATACAAATCATTGCTCATCTGTTTGTAAATGAAACTTTACAAAATAACATTAACCTAAGAGTATGCTCATCTACATATTATGAGTGTGTGTGTGTGTATGTATGTGTGTATATATACATGGACTTCTTAGTGGTTCAGATGGTAAAGAATCTGCCTGCAGTGCAGGAGACCTGGGTTTCATCCCTGGGTCGGAAAGATCCCCTGGAGGAGGTCATGGCAACCCACTCCAGCATTCTTGCCTGGATAATCCACGAACAGAGGAGCTTGGTGAGCTACAGTCCATAGGGTCCTAAAGACTTGGACATGACTGAAGGGACTTAGCATGCATACACGCATGTGTGTATATACACACACACATATTCATATACATATAGCTTCTGTGCATATACACATACATGTGTGTGTATACATATAGTATATGTATATGCATGTGTGTATATGTGTATATATATGCTTGTGTGCTCGATTCCTTCAATCATGTCTGACTCTTTGTAACCCTGTGGACTGTGCCCCACTAGGCTCCTCTGTCCATGGAATCCTTCAGGCAAGAATACTGGAGTGGGTTGCCATGACCTCCTCCAGGGGATCTTCCCAACCCAGGGATCAAACCCACATCTCCTGTACCTCCTGCATTGCAGGTGGATTTTTTACATTGAGCTACCAGAGAAGCCCATGTATATATATACATACATGTGTATATGCATATATATATATGTATATACATAGATACATATATATATTATACATACCATGAGATAGATATTATACAATCCATGAGATAGATATTATATACATACATGTGTATATATATATTATATATATATACATGTGTATATACATATTATACACATGTATATGTATATAATATCTATCTCATTGATTTTTGTAGGAATTACTATTAGGGGTTTGGCACTTGGTACTAACATGACTTGCTCCATCCCCCATGTGATTTTAGTCTATAAGTGAAAGTGTCTAGGAAACAGTAAGGATCAGCTAAATTCTAATAATCACTTATATGTTTTTTTTAACAATCATTTTAAAGTTTTTAGTTAAGATTGAGAGTCCAGAAATCACACAGAACACATATCTAGTTGAAAGGATGACCTAGCTAGTTAAGTTTTGAAGGGGCCATTAGAATGGGTCCTCCTGCCTAGAAAGCCATTACCATGGATGGGACTGAGGCTTAATTTCTCATTTTATTCTGGTATTGATTCGAAGGTCCCTTATGAACAGCGCCTTCTCTGAAGCAGCATGCCCAAAAGTGTTTGTCTGTGTTCTGTCTTCCTTATCTGAGTCAGATCAGTCAGGGCCTTTTTCTGCTGTGTTCACTGAAATGTTTTCCATACCTAGAGGAGGTCTGACCAAAAGAAGGCCATTAGAATGTGTCTATGGAGTGAATGAACTAATTATTTACAGAACTATAAAAGAACTTTTGACATCATCTCTAATCTTTCTAACTTCTATGAGGAAACTAAGCCTGAGATTGATTGCTTAGTTGATTTCCTCTGTATTCTTTATTCTTCCTCAGGGATTGAGGAAACACCAGAATCCCAACTCATTACTTCATTCTGTGACATTCCCTTCTGCCTATAAGAGGCAGGGTAAGAAAGGGTAAAAAACTGATGTTAAGAGAAGGCATGGGTAATGTTCTAGACATAGATAAGTTATACAGATACATATGGATCATTCTCTATCTTAATGTGTCATCTAGTTTGAATTTGTAGTTTTGAACCTCAAGTCATACGGAATAATTGATATTATTAAGAAACTAAGTTTTTCAGATGCATGTTTTTGAAGTGTCATAATTTTTATATCAATACATTTCCATGTGTGGTAGCTTATTTTGGATTCTAATTTTATAATAGACATAATTTCTTACCATTCTTTAGAATTTATAGACCATTGTGAGGTTCATTATCTTTAAATTGCAGTTTTTCAAATGTAATAGAATCTGTAATAATTTATAGTTACTATTAGAAAAGATAAAATGGTTCCTTAGCTTGAAAATTTTGGGTTAAGAAGAAAATGCTAAGACAGCTGATTGTCTTCAGAAGGCTCCTTGATTGATTCACAGTTGAAATTTAGGGGTTGCTCATATCAGAAACTTAAGAGAAAGTCTTTAACCTCCACATTATTAGCTAAGCAAAAGAAGTGCTAGTTGGAAATGAAAAACAGATGCCAAACTTTATAGCCCAGCTGAACTATAGTTTCCTTGTTGGCTTATATAATTGGCTTACGGTGATTTCTAAAATCTCTTTTTCTTAGTTACTCTGTTGCCATACACATACATATAAACGTTTGTGTACCCACAGTAACATGTGCACATACAAGCCAATTCATATACATGCAAAAACTATTCACTTCCAACTGTATAGAGTACATCTCAGTCTTTTAATCCCAGGTTCCTCAGCCTGGCACATCTTAGACTTTCAGTAAATGCTTCGAAAATGAGTTTTAAAATATCTCTTTACTTACAAAGAAAACATATCCTTTAAGCTATTTGTATACATTTTCTATTGCTGCAAATTACTACAAACTTGAAAGCCATTAATATTCATTTATTATTTTACAGTTCAGTAGGTCAAAATGTGCTGCTGATCACACTGGGCTAAAATCCTGGTGTTGCCCAGAACTGCATACCTTTCTCTGGATTCTGGGTAGAATCCATGCCCTTCTTTTCTAGTTGCTAGAATCTGCCCAGTTTTCGGGGCCAATGACCCTGTTTCTCCACTTTCAAAGCTAACAAAGAGAAATCGAGTCCTTCTTACATCACATTGCTCTGACCTCTTCCATCTTAGGTCTCCTAGTAGTAACTGATCCTTCTGCCTCCCTTTTTT
>SJYC01041499.1:0-41014 GCA_006408675.1 Madoqua kirkii | reverse complement strand
CTTCAATCATGTCTGACTCTTTGTAACCCTGTGGACTGTGCCCCACTAGGCTCCTCTGTCCATGGAATCCTTCAGGCAAGAATACTGGAGTGGGTTGCCATGACCTCCTCCAGGGGATCTTCCCAACCCAGGGATCAAACCCACATCTCCTGTACCTCCTGCATTGCAGGTGGATTTTTTACATTGAGCTACCAGAGAAGCCCATGTATATATATACATACATGTGTATATGCATATATATATATGTATATACATAGATACATATATATATTATACATACCATGAGATAGATATTATACAATCCATGAGATAGATATTATATACATACATGTGTATATATATATTATATATATATACATGTGTATATACATATTATACACATGTATATGTATATAATATCTATCTCATTGATTTTTGTAGGAATTACTTTAGGGGTTTGGCACTTGGTACTAACATGACTTGCTCCATCCCCCATGTGATTTTAGTCTATAAGTGAAAGTGTCTAGGAAACAGTAAGGATCAGCTAAATTCTAATAATCACTTATATGTTTTTTTTAACAATCATTTTAAAGTTTTTAGTTAAGATTGAGAGTCCAGAAATCACACAGAACACATATCTAGTTGAAAGGATGACCTAGCTAGTTAAGTTTTGAAGGGGCCATTAGAATGGGTCCTCCTGCCTAGAAAGCCATTACCATGGATGGGACTGAGGCTTAATTTCTCATTTTATTCTGGTATTGATTCGAAGGTCCCTTATGAACAGCGCCTTCTCTGAAGCAGCATGCCCAAAAGTGTTTGTCTGTGTTCTGTCTTCCTTATCTGAGTCAGATCAGTCAGGGCCTTTTTCTGCTGTGTTCACTGAAATGTTTTCCATACCTAGAGGAGGTCTGACCAAAAGAAGGCCATTAGAATGTGTCTATGGAGTGAATGAACTAATTATTTACAGAACTATAAAAGAACTTTTGACATCATCTCTAATCTTTCTAACTTCTATGAGGAAACTAAGCCTGAGATTGATTGCTTAGTTGATTTCCTCTGTATTCTTTATTCTTCCTCAGGGATTGAGGAAACACCAGAATCCCAACTCATTACTTCATTCTGTGACATTCCCTTCTGCCTATAAGAGGCAGGGTAAGAAAGGGTAAAAAACTGATGTTAAGAGAAGGCATGGGTAATGTTCTAGACATAGATAAGTTATACAGATACATATGGATCATTCTCTATCTTAATGTGTCATCTAGTTTGAATTTGTAGTTTTGAACCTCAAGTCATACGGAATAATTGATATTATTAAGAAACTAAGTTTTTCAGATGCATGTTTTTGAAGTGTCATAATTTTTATATCAATACATTTCCATGTGTGGTAGCTTATTTTGGATTCTAATTTTATAATAGACATAATTTCTTACCATTCTTTAGAATTTATAGACCATTGTGAGGTTCATTATCTTTAAATTGCAGTTTTTCAAATGTAATAGAATCTGTAATAATTTATAGTTACTATTAGAAAAGATAAAATGGTTCCTTAGCTTGAAAATTTTGGGTTAAGAAGAAAATGCTAAGACAGCTGATTGTCTTCAGAAGGCTCCTTGATTGATTCACAGTTGAAATTTAGGGGTTGCTCATATCAGAAACTTAAGAGAAAGTCTTTAACCTCCACATTATTAGCTAAGCAAAAGAAGTGCTAGTTGGAAATGAAAAACAGATGCCAAACTTTATAGCCCAGCTGAACTATAGTTTCCTTGTTGGCTTATATAATTGGCTTACGGTGATTTCTAAAATCTCTTTTTCTTAGTTACTCTGTTGCCATACACATACATATAAACGTTTGTGTACCCACAGTAACATGTGCACATACAAGCCAATTCATATACATGCAAAAACTATTCACTTCCAACTGTATAGAGTACATCTCAGTCTTTTATCCCAGGTTCCTCAGCCTGGCACATCTTAGACTTTCAGTAAATGCTTCGAAAATGAGTTTTAAAATATCTCTTTACTTACAAAGAAAACATATCCTTTAAGCTATTTGTATACATTTTCTATTGCTGCAAATTACTACAAACTTGAAAGCCATTAATATTCATTTATTATTTTACAGTTCAGTAGGTCAAAATGTGCTGCTGATCACACTGGGCTAAAATCCTGGTGTTGCCCAGAACTGCATACCTTTCTCTGGATTCTGGGTAGAATCCATGCCCTTCTTTTCTAGTTGCTAGAATCTGCCCAGTTTTCGGGGCCAATGACCCTGTTTCTCCACTTTCAAAGCTAACAAAGAGAAATCGAGTCCTTCTTACATCACATTGCTCTGACCTCTTCCATCTTAGGTCTCCTAGTAGTAACTGATCCTTCTGCCTCCCTTTTTTAAGGACCCTGGCGATGATATTGGGTCTTTCATATAATCTTTCTTTCCCAAGTTCCTTCACCACACCTTCAAAATTGCTTTTCTAAAAGGTAACACCTTCACTGTGAAGTATATATTTTGTATTATTAAAAATATAAAGGAAGGAATGTACTAAACTTTTAAAGCCAAGTGATTGGAAAGATAGAATTTTACAATTAAAAATATGACATCAAATGAATAAGCCAGTCTTTTTATAGTCTGTTTTGAAAAAATAGATTATTTTTGTTTCATATATATGTACACAATTTGGGCTCATGGTGGCATATTAAAATAGAGTGACTTGTGAGAAACTGATGACTTTTCAAGCAGATAATTTACCTATTTAAGAAACAAAACTGTAAAATGTTTTAAACATTTTGATTCAAATCCTGAAATAATTTGTTTATTTTTATTCTTTACAAAGGATTATTAAAATTAATTTTAAAGTGAATTCACATTATTAAGGGCATTTATTATGATACTGGTGGTGGTTTACTTGCTAAGTCATATCTGACTCTTTGCAACTCCATGGACTTTTTAGCCTGCCAGGCTCCTCTGTCCATGGGATTTCCCAAACAATGATGGAGTGTGTTGCTGAAGATCCACTGGAGAAGGGATTGGATACCGACTCCAGTGTTCTTGGGCTTCCCTTGTGGTTCAGCTAGTAAAGATCCACCTATAATGCGGGAGGCCTGGCTTCAATCCCTGGCTTGAGAAGTTCCCCTGGAGAAGAGAAAGGCTACCCACTCCAGTATTCTGGCCTGGAGAATCTCATGGACAAAGGAGCCTGGTGAGCCATAGTCCATGGGGTCACAAAGAGTCTGAAATGACTGAGTGACTTTTTTGAGGCTTCCCTGGTAGCTCAGTTGGTAAAGAATCTGTCTGCACTGCAGGAGATCCAGGTTCAGTTCCTGGTAGGGAAGACCCACTGGAGAGTGAAATGGCAACCCACTCTAGTATTCTTGTCTGGAAAATCCCATGGACAGAGGAGCCTGGCGGGCTACGGTTCATGGTGTTCCAAAGAGTCGGATATGACTTAGCGACTAAACCACCACATTATGATACTAAAATGTATTTGTTCACAGTTCTGCATCCCCTTTTTGTATTCCTTTTTTCCTTTATTACAGCTAGAATGTAAGATACATTTCTGTCCATACTGGGCCTTTAAGAGGTTATATAGCTAATGGAAATGCATTTATATGAATTCAAGTTCTGCCTCTTCCAAAATTAATTGCTGTAAGGAAAGTTGGTTAGTCTTGTAGAGTTTACTTAGACTTTTTCAATTTAATTTACTAGCCTGTAAAATGGTCTAGTCTGAAGACCAGGGGAGTTACAAGAATTCAATGACATAAGGAATGTGAAATTTATGGTATAGGGCCTGGTATATGTTAAGTGACCATTGAGTGCTTTGCTTTTCGTGTTCTGTTAACTAGAAATTAAGTTTCAGACTAACAGCTTCTAAGTTTATATTTCTAGCTTGGATGCCTCTGTTGAATTTCAGACTTATACATCCCACAGCAATAAATGACCTCTTGACTTAGATATCTAAACAAATCTCAAATTCCATGTGTCCCAAATAAAACCCCTAATAGCCTCCTTTAAATCTGCCCCATCTTCAGCCTTCCTAATCCCAGTCTGCCAGGGCTTCCCAGGTGGCACTAGAGGTAAAGAACCCGCCTGCCAACGCAGGAGACATAAGAGACTTGGTTAAATCCCTGGGTTAGGAAGATCCCCTGGAGGAGGGCATGGCAACCCACTCCATATTCTTGGCTGGAGAATTTCATGGACAGAGGAGCCTGGAGGGCTATAGTCTATTGGGTCAGGCATGACTGAAGCTATTTGCGTGCACACATGCACAACAGTCTTCCAGGTGCTCCGTCAAAGATCCTGGGGGCGTGGGGGAGGGGCTCTTTGACTCATCTTACTCTCTTACACGTCAGTCCCAATCTACTACCAAGTCCAGTTGCTGAAGAATCCAGAGTCTGACTACTTGTCACCACCTTTTCTGCTGCAATGATCGTGTAGCCAATATCATTCCTACTACTACAGAAGCCTCTGAGCAGCGCTGTCTGCTTCTTTACTTATTGTGGATTCACGATAGAGTATCAGTCAGTCAATCAGTGTTGCTCCTCTATGTGAAGCCCTTCAACAATAATTCCTCATGTCAGAGTAAAAGTTTTAGATCTTACAACCACACTCAAAGTCCTAGGCAGCTGGTCTTCTTCATCTTTGTCATTACATCATCCCTTATTACCACAGTCTCCCTGGTGGCTCAGATGGTAAAGCATCTCCCTGCAATGCAGGAGACTCAGGTTCGATCCCTGGACTGGGAAGATCCCCTGGAAAAGGAAATGGCAACCCACTCCAGTATTCTTGCCTGGAGAATTCCATGGATGGAAAAGCCTGGTAGGCTACAGTCCATGTGGTCGCAAGGAGTCAGACACAACTGAGGGACTTCACTTTCACTTTCTTTTCAGTTTCATCTCTTATTACCTTTCTCCCCACTTACTCTGCTTGAGCTACACTTTTCTTACTATTCTTTATGCATCCCACTGAGGGTATTTGCATGAACTCTTTTCTCAGTGTGCCACACTGGCTTTTTATTTTATATTGCAGTATAGCCAATTAACAATGTTGTGATAGTTTCACATGGACACCAAAGGGACTCAAGGGATACATACACATGAATCCACTCTTTCCCAAACTCCCCTCTCATCCAGTGTCACATTACACTGAGTAGACTTCCCTGTGCTGTACACTGGGACCTTGCTTTTTGAGATAACCTCAAAGCTCATTTCCTCCATGCCTGTGTCTTCAAGTCATGAATCCAGTGTTGCCTTTTGAACAAACAGTTTAGCCCGACCAGTCCCTCCATTTCAAATTGAAGCCTTCACCACTTGTACTGCCAATCCTCTTCATCCTATTCTCTCTTTCTCCAAGAGCACTTATCATCTTTACTTACATGGTAGAGTTCATTTATTACATTCATTCTTTACTCTCTGTCCCTTTGACTGGAAAGCATGATTGTGGAGCTGCTTTTTTTAAAAAAATTTTGTTCACTGATATTACTCATGTTTCTAGAATGGCATCTGACACATAATAGATGCTCAGTAAATACAGGTGGAGTGAATTTGGGAAACAATAATTAGATCAGAAAAATGCAGAGCTGTTTACATTTTATTCCATACTATTATTTTAAAAGAACCCATTTAGACTGAAGAGCAGTGTGAGTATTCTATTTGCAGTTTGGAAAACACTTGGAAAGCTGCATAGATTAAGTAGTTAAGATAATGGTGGTACTTTTGAAATTGCACTGCCTTAAATTGATTGCTGTTACTGCCACAGAAAAAGCTCATTGGGATCATCAGCTTTCTGATTCTTCTATCAATCTAAGTTCAGTTCAGTTGCTCAGTCATGTCTGACTCTTTGTGACCTCATGGGCTGAAGGATGCCAGGCCTCCCTGTCCATCACCAACTCCCAGAGTTTACTCAAACTAATGTCCATGGAGCCAGTGATGCCATCCAGCCATCTCATCCTCTGTCATCCCCTTCTCCTCCCACCCTCAATCTTTCTCAGCATTAGGGTCTTTCCAAATGAATCAGTTCTTTGCATCAGGTGGCCAAAGTATTGCAGTTTCAGCTTCAGCATTAGTCCTTCCAATGAATATTCAGGACTTATTTCCTTTAAGATGGACTGGCTGGTTCTCCTTACAGTCCAAGGGACTCTCTAGAGTCTTCTCCAGCAACACAGTTCAAAAGCATCAATTCTCCAGCACTCACCTTTCTTTAAAGTCCAACTCTAATATCCATACATGACTACTGGAAAACTCGTAATTTTGATTATATGGATCTTTGTTGGCAAAGTAATGTCTCTGCTTTTTAATATGCTGTTTAGGTTGATCATAACTTTTCTTCCAAGGAGTAAGCATCTTTTAATTTCATGGCTGCAGTCACCATCTGCAGTGATTTTGGAGACCCCCAAAAAAGTCTGTCACTGTTTCCATTGTTTCCCCATCTATTTGCCATGAAGTGATGGGACCAGTTGCCATGATTTTAGTTTTCTGAATGTTGAATTTTTAGCTAACTTTTTCCCTCTCCTCTTTCACTTTCATCAAGAGGCTGTTTAGTTCTTCACTTTCTGCTATAAGGGTGGTGTCATCTGCATGTCTGAGGTTACTGATATTTCTCCTGCAATCTTGATTCCAACTTGTGCTTCCTCCAGCCCAGTGTTTCTCATGATGTACTCTGCATATAAGTTAAATAAGCAGGGTGACAATATACAGACTTGATGTACTCCTTTCCCAATTTGGAACCAGTCTGTTGTTCCATGTCCATTTCTAACTGTTGCTTCCTGACCTGCATACAGATTTCTCAAGAGGCAGATCAGGTGGTCTGATATTTCTGTCTCTTGAAGAATTTTCCAGGTTTTGTTGTAGTCCACACAGTCAAATGCTTTGGCATAGTCAATAAAGCAGAAGAAAATATTTTTCTGAAACTCTCTTGCTGTTTTGATGATCCGACTGATGTTGACAATTTGACCTCTGAAATCTGTGTCAACCTGAATAACTTCAAATACTTAGCCAGGTAGTTGATGCTGCTTCAGTCATGTCCGACTCTGTGCGACCCTATAGATGGCAGCCCACCAGGCTCCCCCTTTCCTGGGATTCTCCTGGCAGCAACACTGGAGTGGGTTGCCATTTCCTTCTCCAATGCATGAAAGTGAAAAGTGAAAGTGAAGTTGCGCAGTCATATCTGACCCTCAGCAACCCCATGGACTGCAGCCTTCCAGGCTCCTCCATCCATGGGATTCCCTCCCACCAAAAAAAAAATCTTGATTTTAAAAATATCTTTGCCCTGTACTTTTTTCCTAAGTATCCCCAATTCATAAATATAGACATTCAGTTGAAGCCATCTTTTCAAGATAAGGAAATATAGCTCCAACTGAAAACAAAGTTCCATCATAATTTGTCTCCATATGTCTTTCTCCTATATACCCAGCATTTTTATCCATTTCATATTAGTACATATGTATTCTGTCACCAAATCTTGAATTGCCCTTCTTATGTTGGATTTGTGACATTATGCGTCATCAAGAGCTGTTCTCAAAAACACAGATTCAATTACGTCTAACAAACAGGCCAAATATCTAATCTGCCACCATTAAAGCTATATTAACCTGCTTTTATCCAGTGGGGGCTGACTAACAGAGTAAAGCCACATCTGTGTCCACAGCTGCTTCCTTTTAGGCAAGAACCATAGCATAATATTCAGGACAAGGACCTTTGAAAGAGTCTGTACGTAAAGCATAAGTTTAGGCATCAAGCAAAGCCTGTGTTGACTGTCCTGGCCTCAGGTTAACCACCTGTTTCCCCGCTCACAGAGAGTCCACTTTGTCTTTTTTGCATTCCTGCTGCATTCCCTTCTGTTTTAATCATTAAAAACCTATTTTCCAGAGGTTTTCATTTATGTCTTAGTGTGAAGTATTTATCCTGGAAGTAATTGCTTTTGTAGCTTAATTTTCAACTAAAAATGAATAGTTTTTTTTTTCCATTAAAAAGTTGGATATGAGTAAGTTGGTATAACTATTATGAAAGGGAAATTGTGATAATTTCAGGAGGTATTTCAGCCTAATCCATTGTTTATAGTGTCTGATCCTGAACTTACAATTTTATATCTTTTGGTTATTTTGTTACTAGATGGCACTTAATGTTTTCCTTGGTTATAAAATGTCTTGACTTTTTTTGGTGCAGCTTCAAAAATCTAGAAATTAATGAAATGGTCAAATTTATATATAACAATGGCTTTTCTAGCAGCCGCTAGTATAACGCTGCTCTTAAGGCATAGTTACTAGAGTTGGAAGCTGTGTTTGAATTACTTACAAATTTGATAGATAAAGAACAAATAGTTCATTTATTTAATTCATATTTATTTTATGACTTTTATAGCTGAACATTTTATGTTTAAACAGCCATTTCTTGTTTCTTTCTTGTGAAATATGTTCTCATTAACTGCAGTGGGCATGGAACATGTGGCGAATGGAAGACCCACTCCCCGGCGCCGCTCGTGGGGGACCCAAGTCCTTCTGATCGAGGCCCAGCCCGTGGATAGTGTGAGGCCAGTAGCTGCCTCCGGCACGCCGGGCCCAGGTCTTCCTGGAATCGGGTTGCTTGGGAATGCAGCCTAAAGCGGGTGATAAACTCCATCTTAGGCTAAATATGCAACAAATACCATAAGGGAAAGTTGAAAGCCTTAAATATTAATAATATTTACTTATTCTATGTGATTATAGAGTAGCGCTTGCCTTATACATTTATTTAATGTATTTTTGAAATATAAATGTTTTACCATTTTATATTTAGGCATTATCCTTTTATTTTAAAAATTCTTAAAGAGCCTCTCTTCATTCAAACAGCAATGAATTATTAATCATTTTCTTCTGAATTTTTGGATTTGATTTGAAATAGGGTTTTAGAACATTTTTGGAATTCAGTTATGTGAATGGTAATTTCCATTTAAATAAGCTAATTGTGGGTTTTTTCTAAGTTGTAATACAGAATTTTCAGCAAATTTAGTTGAGTAATGTATATGCCTTTTCTGTTGGTTTATTATATTAGATCAATTAAATGATGTTCAGTTAATATAAAGAACACATTGGAATTAGAAGACTAGGTAGAAATTATACTGTATGGGTGATAGAAAACAGATAATAATGGAGAGAGAAGTAGATTGGAGGTGAGGACATGGAGAAATACAGTTTAGATTGCTTCTTTCCAAGGTGCTGGATAATGAGAAATACAAAAAGAAAAATAGCTAAGGAACGTGATTTGGAAAGAAAAGTTCTGAATTTTTGGATTTGATTTGAATAGGGTTTTAGAACATTTTTGGAATTCAGTTATGTGAATGGTAATTTCCATTTAAATAAGCTAATTGTGGGTTTTTTCTAAGTTGTAATACAGAATTTTCAGCAAATTTAGTTGAGTAATGTATATGCCTTTTCTGTTGGTTTATTATGATATTAGATCAATTAAATGATGTTCAGTTAATATAAAGAACACATTGGAATTAGAAGACTAGGTAGAAATTATACTGTATGGGTGATAGAAAACAGATAATAATGGAGAGAGAAGTAGATTGGAGGTGAGGACATGGAGAAATACAGTTTAGATTGCTTCTTTCCAAGGTGCTGGATAATGAGAAATACAAAAAGAAAAATAGCTAAGGAACGTGATTTGGAAAGAAAAGTCTAAATTTATGAATAGAAGGGAGAGACTTGAGCATATTTGCCAAAGGGAAAGTTGAGATGGAAAGATTTATAGCATAGGACAGTTCAGTCAAAGCACTGATAGAATTAGACCTGAAGAAGCAGGAATAGGGAATCTAACCCCTAGATGGATCTGTTAACAGTGGCTGAAGACAGGCACTGTTTTCATTGAGTTAGGAAATAGACAATAGAGATGGATATGGTAGGAAGGAGGGTCTGAAACTGAGGCAGTTTCTATAATATGACTTTTATATGTTCCATAAAAGAAGAAGGAAAGCATGTTCAAAGTACGAAGAGCAGGGTGATAGATGTTATTTATGTCTGGATTTTTTCATGCATTTATTTAGTAAATACTTATTCAATGTTGCCACATGTAAAGCTCTGGGCTAGAACCAAGAAATCCTTTAATGAGTTTAATTATGGAATATAGCATCTGGGAGATTAGAGCATATTTTAAGCTAAGCAAAATAACTGTCCAGAAATTTCTGAGTCCGTTAGGCCCACATCTACCATTATCGGTGCTTAGTAAATGAGGGTGCTGTTGCTGCTAAGTCGTTTCAGTCATGTCCAACTCTGTCCAATCCTATAGATGGCAGCCCACCAGGCTCCCCGTCCCTGGGATTCTCCAGGCAAGAACACTGGAGTGGGTTGCCATTTTCTTCTCCAATGCATGAAAGTGAAAAGTGAAAGTGAAGTTTTTCAGTCGTGTCCGACTCTCAGTGACCCCATGGACTGCAGCCCACCAGGCTCTTCCATCCATGGGATTTTTCCAGGCAAGAGTACTGGAGTGGGATGCCATTGCCTTTTCCGAGTAAATGAGGATATTGCTGTGTAAATTTCAATTCCGTCACATTAGGTAGTGATCTGCTGTCCTAAAAGTGAGTAATGGAAAATTCAGAAGTGCCAGATTCCAAATAAATTGTTTAGTAGAGAAAAAAAATTCTTTATCATTATTTAGGAAACATCTATCATGATATAAAAATATCCATTCAATAATACAGCATTATTTATAGTAAAGATCACCAGATTGTTATTCATTTTTAGTTTTTAAAGTTTTTTGGAATAAATATGGTGTGTTTTTTTTCCCAGAATTAATTATATAGGGTCATTTCCATCCTACCAAAGGATATTTTTGAAGGTCTGTTCATCTCCTACTTATTAATTTCTCTTTTAACATGCATGCCTTTGAGCAGTGATTTTTTAATCTTCCATGTTTTACATTTTACAATGTAATATATTGAAAAATCTGGGCCTCACTATCATAAAATCAAATAATTTTTATAGTCCTCCGGTGAAAACATTTATATTTAGAACATAAATCTATGCAATTTTAGGAGTAACGTATGTTAACATACTATGTTAGAAATATTTGAGGGAGCTAAGATGAAATAAAATAGGAGATTTAGTGAAATGTTTAATGTCTACCAACCAACATGAATAAAACTCACAGTCTGATATGTGATGGAAAGGACAGGCAAAAGAACGTATAAGACATGTAAAGGATTGAAAAAAAAATAACCTGAGTAATATTTATGACAATCTCTTTTATGTCACTTTCATTACCTCTGTGTCACTCTGATGGTGATAATGTTTGGGGGGAAGATTTAGGATCATATCTCTTTCATTTATTGATTTACTAGTTGTTTGCGGAGTGTTACTTGATAATGCTTATGCGAAGAGTTGACTCAGTGGAAAAGACTCTGATGCTGGGAGGGATTGGGGACAGGAGGAGAAGGAGACGACAGAGGATGAGATGGCTGGATGGCATCACTGACGCAATGGACGTGAGTCTGAGTGAACTGCGGGAGATGGCGATGAACAGGGAGGCTGGCGTGCTGCGATTCATGGGGTCATAAAGAGTCGGACATGACTGAGTAACTGAACTGAACTTGATAATGACAACAGAAGAGCCTTTACACTAAGAATATTGGCATTGTTAAGTGATAAATACTTATATAATTTTTCTTTCTGACTTTTCTTATAAAATGTCAAGGCAGGAATCTAAAAGAGATGCAAGTTTATATAGTGTTTGCACTATTGAAATGTATTTTCTTTGCTTAAATATTTAGTTGAGGTGAACTCAAATATGTGTAACAAATTTTAAAAATTTGTAGTAGGTTTTGAATTTTGTCTTCAAGGAGTTCATAGTTCCATATGTCACTGGAAACGTATTCAAGTTAATTACAATGGATTTTTTTTTTAGTGTGATAATAAAAGTAAGTTTGAATAGTTGATGAATAGTTGTTTGAATAGTTGCATCCTTGAAATAGGCAAGGGCCTAGAAAACTGTTTAAGGAAGTATAAGGAATAATGCTTTGAACTGTATTTTTAAGAAGATAGCCAGAAAGGTGGAAATTAGGGATCAAGGAAAGGCAGTAAAAAATATGCAAGGCAGAAAGAACCAAGATTATTTGACCCTACCCTGTTGTTTATTGCTGGAGCATCCGTTTTGAAGACTCATGTGATCAGAAGTGAGGCTGCAGGGAAACAAGGCCAGATGGTTGAGGGTCATTATTTCATGTTCAGGATCCTTTATCCTGTCAGGGAGAGCCAAGCCACATAGCCAGAGTCAAAGCTATATTTCTGATCTAAGAAATCTTTCCTTCTCAGTGATCCATGTGGACCACAAAATTGAGATGGAGAGACTGGCTGTGGAGAAATCTTTTGGAACATAATTGACATAAACCATGGAACTGGTGATGAGTCCTTGACTACTGGAGTGGGAATAGGAGTAGGGTTCTAACTCTCAATAAGGTGACTGACAGTGGAGCTGCAGAAAGGGTTTAGCTTGTTATTTAGAGACTGGATGGCTAGAGGGAAATATAAGAAATAATGTAGAGAAGAGACAAGTTTGACAGGAGTGACTAGAGGGTTTGATGAGATGAATTCATTTGAATTTTAGCTTGCAGTTATGAGGGACATTTGGGTAGAGAATCCCAACAGAAAGTATGAAGTTCAGAGTAAAGGCTTTTTAGCTTTAGAAAATAAGTATAAATATGGAGGACAACATCAACCTTATCAATAGAGTTCTGGATTCTATTTTAACCCATCATTGTGTGATTTGTTCTAATAAATTACCAGGCACTGATATTAAGTTAACAAGTGAAGATCTAACACGGTTCTTACTGTTTGCTAAAAACAAACAAATAAAACAATAACAAAAAACTGAATCACAAAAAGTGGTTGAAGAGTTAGTGTTTGTAGTTTAATTTTTATCAACTTGAAATTCAAAAGGAAAATCTGAAATAATACTTGACTTTTTTTATAGTAATCTCACATCAAAAAGAAATAATCAAATATTCATGATAGAATGAATTTTATTATTTATTCCCATTGAAACATAACTATGGACTCTAGAGACCATTTTCCTATGTTAAAGTATAATTTTCACAGTAATAAAAACATGAAACATAAAATGAACATAAGTCAAAGATTATATTTAACTCATTAATTAATGAGGCAATCAGGAAGGTATTAAACCCAGTTCAAATGAAGATTTAACTCTCAGGAATTTATGTTCTCAACCAGACAAAATTAATTTGCATTGTTATGAGCAGGATCCTTTACGTTGCTATGGACAGAAAGCTTCTGCATTGCTATCAGTTTCCTCAGACTTGGACTTCCCTGGTGACTCAGACGTTAAAGAATCCTCCTGCAGTGCAGGAGACCTGGGTTCCATCCCTCGGTTGGGAAGATCCCATAGAGAAGGGAAAGGCTACCCACTCCAGTATTCTGGCCTGGAGAATCCCATGGAGAAAGGAGCCTGGCAGGCCACAGTCCATAGGGTCACAAAGAGTCTGAAATGACTGAGTGACTGACACTTCCTCTAACTTCAGATCTATTCTTAGAGCTGTTAAATAGTTTGATCTGAAGCAGTCAGAGATGCATATGCAGATTTTTATATTTATAGTTAGTATTATCCCCTAGTCTTGCTCAATGTGAGGTCCCTTAGTGAGCTATTGGTGAAATTAATTTGTTTCCTGCTTGGCAGAGTAGCACTGAAAATAAGTGGACGTGTAAACTGGCCTTCACTTAACTGTAGTGTTCAGAGTGCTAGGGAAGTAACCAAGCAATGTACGTGGCCAGTTCTGCTTCCAGTGATAAAGAATCCACCGGCCCATGCAGGAGACACAGGAAGACGCAGGTTCAATCCCTGGCCGGGAAGATCCCCTGGAGGAGGAAATGACAACCCACTCCAGTATTCTTGCCTGGAGAATCCCATGGACAGAAGAGCCTGGTGGCTATAGTCTATGGAGTCGCAAGGAGTCAGACACAACTGAACAACTGAGCATGCGTACTAAAAATCAACATAGTTATTACCCAGAAAGAACACAGGATTTGCCTGGTGCCTCAGAGGCAGTTCGTCAGTGGCAAGGCTGTAAGTTTGTCTACATCAACAACATGAATTCTTTCTTCTGTTTCATACATCACAATGCAGGACTAGCAATAGCGAGTAGTTTTGAAAATTGTTTGAGCTCTTTCAGAGCATCACGTGCCATTTATTATCCCTGTTTATCATTGAGACATTCATCCATCCATCCAACAAATTCACTCTAATAATTAAAATGATCCAGGAATAAAACAGAACTAACAAAATAAGATTTAGCCCTGGCTCCTGGCCAGTAGATACGAAGGTGGGATTGGAGGCTGGAGATTACAGTAGCTCTTTTAACAGTGGGGAAAGGAGGGTAAACTTGCCCTTGGGATGTGTCTGGATTGCTTGGTTATATAAATGTATGGTGTTTTTCTTAATTGTATAATAGGTACCATGGTGACATAAATAAACTTCTTTACCGATTTTCTGTTCTTTTTCTTATTAGCTCCTCACTGCATAATACTATTGATTATGCCCTAATTCTACTGGATATCCTTGGGGAAAAAATATATATGTATGGTACTTGTTTCCATATATGGTCATTGGAATGTGATCCCACAGGTCTGCTGTTGCAAACCTCTGCAACTACCTTAAGTATCAGATTCTTCATTCTTCAAGCTCAGTAAGCTGGGGACATATAGTACAGAGTCCTTTTCTATGGCAATGATTGTCATGCTGGAATGTGTACACAAGTCTCCTGCCACTTGTCAAATGCAGAGTCCTAGGCCCTAACTTGTGTGTTATGACCTAATAAAACTGGGATCCTAAATAAGCCTGGGTGCACAGGTGTCTGTATTTAGTTACACCCTCCTGATCAGAGGACCCCTAATATGATTGGTCCAAGACCACACTTTAAGAAACACCAGCTCTGGTTTTCTGAAGATAGATGAAAGCTCTCTGTCCTTGGCATGAGTGATTCCTGTACATTATTTGAATAGCTAAATGTTGAGCTGGCCGAAAGAGTTATTGGGGTAAATGGAAAACCCAAATGAACTTTTTGGCCAACCAAATATTTACATCTCCCTAAGAATTGAGAGATACAGTAAATTTGCTCCACAAGGGTAAATTTTAGGCAAAATCTTCCAGTGTTTCAGCTCTCAGAAAAGACTGATTGTTAATTCATCAGAAGACTACTTACAAAGAGAGGTCTATCTTGAGAATTTTCAGATGTATTACAGACACAGAAATTTTTAATGGGCGAAGATTAAGTATAAATTGATCTCTACAGGACACTTTTTGAAAGTTCTTTAATCCTTGCAATCATAATGACTGAACTTTTAGAGCTGAAACTTAAAACTTCTATGGATATTTAACATTGACAAAAATGAGGATCTATTTGGGAGAAGATTTTGAAATATTCAATATAACCACCTTCAGCCTTTTCCTTAACCCTATGAAAATATTCCTTGGTGGTTCAAACAGTGAAGAATCTGTCTGTAATGCAGGAGATCTGGGTTCAGTCCCCGGATTCAGATACCCTGGAGAAGGTAATGGCAATTCACTCCAGTATTCTTATCTGGAGAATCCCTTGGACAGAGGAGCTTGACACGCTACAGTCCATGGGGTTGCAAACAATCAGATACAACTGAGCAACTAACATGAAAATATTAGCTTTAAAAAAAAAAGGAGAAGCAACAGAGATCATGTGAGGAGGACTCTTTTTAAAATCCAACAAAATGCTACCATAAAAAAAATCTAATAATGTATTGGAGTGTTTCTATGTTTGTAAATAAAAATTACCAGATGTTTCAGACCTGAATTTTGTATTTTTTTTCATTTTCCATGTAAAATATAATAGTTATCAGTTGCTTTAAACCCAATTAATAAAGGATTAAGAGAACAGAGGGGCATAATCAGATTTTTAAGAAACAGATTTCCATTTTAATTCTCTAGGTGAGACACAGGTCTGTTGAACTTTTCTCTGATAATAAAAGTGTTTTATAACTATGTTCAGTCTGGAAAACACTAGTTTTATGTGGTTATTGAAGACATGAAATGTAGCTAATGCAACTGAGAAGTTAAATTTGAAACTTTATTTTATTTATTTTAATATAAACTACCACATTTGGCAAATGGCTATTGTTTTGGACTGTATTGCTCTAGAAGAAAATGCAGTATGCACTTTTCATAACTGAAGGAGTGCTCACTGACTTCTTCATGAGCACAGAAAGCTTTATAAATATTTAGCATTGGAATTTATAAAAGTAGCTTCTTAGGGAGCAGTTCTTTGACTTTCTTATACTTGGTTTGTCTGTTACTTAGTCACTAAGTCAGTGTCTGACTATTTTGCGACTCCATGGACTGTAGCCCACCAGGCTTCTCTGTCCTTGGGATTTTCCAGGCAAGACTACTGGAGTGAGTTGCCAAGCCCTACTCCAGGTTTATTCCTGGCCCAGGGATCAAGCCTACATCTCCTGCATTGGCAAGTGGATACTTCACCATCTGAGCCGCCAGGGAAGCCTGAGAGATAGTTATTATTTCTCTCCCTGCTTTTATTTTGAAAGTCCCTTTCTTAAAGCAAGTAAATATTAGAGAGTGAATCAGGAGGTTTGTATTACACAACAGTTGGAGTAACCAAATTCTGAGTGCTGCCCCTGGAATTTTGAGCCCAGTATCCCTAGCCATCCTGTAAGCTATGCCACTGTCTGAAGAAATGTCTTATTGTCTTTGAAATCTACAGTCCCTAGCATGCATTTGGTTCCTGATAAATCTTTATGCAGGTAAATCAGGAACATATATTTCAATTTTAAGTATGTCCAGCATGATAAGACAGTGATACACTATATAAAACTCATCTTTTACTATGTGCTAATAGAACCCATTGTATGAATTTGCCCTTTAATCTCTACAGCTGTTGATTTGCTCTGCATGTACTGAGAACTTACTTTGTAGCGGCAGTCCATGGGGTCACAAAGAATTGGACATGACTGAGTGATTAACACTGCTTTGTAGCAAGTATTAATTTTAAGTATTTGGAGCACAGATATTATGTGGACATATGTGTCTTTTTAAATCTACTATTAATGAATAAAGATGAGAATAAAATAAATGTGCTGCATTGTCTAAAAGAAATAATGCAGTAATTGAGGGGTATGTACAGTGTGGCTTTGAAGAGCAGAGGAAGAAGTGCCTTTTTTCTGGCTGAGGCCAAGATGAAGAGGATACACGCAGAGAAGGCTGCACTAGGGAAAAGACACTTGAGGCAGACTTGGAAAGATGAGCGGAAGCAGGTCTGGTGGTGAGTTAGGAAGATAAGTCCTGATGTGCTCCAGACTTCGTTAAGATCTGCAGAGACTTCATCCTCACTTCAGTTCTCCCAGTGTGCCATGAGGTAGGTGTCCTTAAACTCATTTGAGTGACAGCATAGCTAAGACTCAAAATTTAAGAATCCTGCTCAAGATAATTTCATTATTCAGTGAGGGAGCCAAGCTTTGAACCTAAGTTTGTTTAGCACCAGATTCCATGCATTGCACCCTAAGTCACTAGTATCAGCAATGAACAGCATAGCACAGGTGTTTGGAGAAGTCACTTAAGTAATGAGATATCACTGAAGCACAGAATATAGGAAGTGACTAAAGAGGTAGAGACAGGAAATCTGAAAATCCCTCAGTGTCCTGACAAATACATTGGAATTTTTTTTTTCCTGTAAGTTGCGTGGAGACTTTTGAAAGCATTAGTTTTGACTAGTCAATAACATCATTTTGTTATTGTTTAGCCCTTAAGTCATATGCAACTCTTGAGACCCTATGGACTGTAGCCCACCAGTGACCTCTGTCCATGGGATTCCCAGGCACTGATACTGAAGTAGGTTCCCGTTTCCTGTGGTTCTTGTTGTTGTTCAGTCGCTCAGTCATGTCTGACTCTTTGCAACCCCATGGAATACAGTACTCCAGGCTGCCTTGTCCTTCACCATCACCCAGAATTTGCTCAGATTCATGTCCATTGTAGTCAGTGATGCCATCTTACCATCTCATCCTCTGTTGTCCCCCTTCTCCTCCTGCCTTCAGTCTTTGCTAGCATCAGGGCCTTTTCTAATGAGTCAGCTCTTCTCATCAGGTGGACAAAGTATCGCACCTTCAGCATTAGTCCTTCTTATGAATTTTCAGGGTTGATTTCCTTTAGGATTGACTGGTTTGATTTTGCAGTCCAAGGGACTCTCAAGAGTTCTCCAGCACCACAGTTTGAAGGCATCAATTTTTTGGTGCTCAGCATTTTTTATTGTCCAGCTCTCACATCTGTACATGTCATATCCTACTCCAGGGGAATTTCCCAACCCTGCATTGGCATAAAGGTTCTCTACCACTAGTGCTACCAGCGAGGCCCAATGACATCCTGCGTGTGTGGCGTGTCCAACTCTTTGTAACACTATGGACCATAGACCACCAAGGTTCTCTGCCCACAGAATTCTCCAGTCAGGAATACTGGGATGGGTTACCATGCCCTCCTCCAGGGAGTTTTCCTGACCCAGGGATTTAACTCGCATCTCTTACATCTCCTGGCAAGCAAGGTTTTATACCACTAGTGCTACCTGGCAAGCCCCCAAGACATCATAGTTTGTCCCAAAATTCAGAAGCTATAGTCAACATTAGATCTCTAGAACCAATTAGTTCGATTGGTTTTTATTGTTTCCTGAATGGACAGTTGCTAGGAAGTAGTTGAATTCTACTCTGGCGTGTGCTGGCTGTCAGCCTACATAGAAGTTAAAGTTCACCATAAACAGTCAAGAGACACACCTCCATGTCTAAGAAATAATTTTGATTGCTTTTCGTATGTATGCCAATAGGATGGAATGATTTTTCTATGTTTGTTTTTGATTGTTGGTTTGTTTTAATGTATGTTTGTGAAAACCTAAGGTAACAGGAAAACAGTTGTTGAGTCATTTTTTTAAGGTTTGATGATCTCTCTGCTGCTCCCTGGGCTTCCCTGGTGTCTTAATGGTAAAGGATTTGGCTGCCATTGCAGGAGATGTGGGTTTGATCCCTGGGTCAGGAAGATTCCCTGGAGAAGGAAATGGCAGCCCACTCTAGTATTCTTGCCTAGGAAATACCATGTGCAGAGGAGTTGGTGGGCTGCAGCCCAAGGGGTTACAAAAGAGTCAGATACACTCAGTGACTGCACAAGGGTAACTGCTGCTTCCTGGCTTCCATGCTCAGGAGCACCTACTTCCATCTCACAGTCCTGTGGCAAAATGAACAATGTCATTGGAATCAGACAAGCAGAAACCAGAGCTGAGTGTTGTTCTGATAAGTCCTAGCATGTGTTTTGTGGGGTGAGGGTGAGGAGTTCTCTGCTTTGTTCTCGGCAACCATGAAACTCATGCCACACTGAGACTCAGGGAGAGGAGCCAGGAAGGGGGTCTTGACCCATGATGCATCTCTTTCCCCATCTCTCTGATGGAACATTCTTCATGTCTTCCCATGGCTGAGACTCAAGCAAGGCCCCTGCTTCTTGTGCACATGAGAACATACTTTGTCCGAAGCATAGAGGAATGTTTTTCCTTCCCTTTTTGTTTGGTATATTTGGTATATTTCTTCTCCTTCTGCTTCAAATCCATTCCTCAACCCACTCCTGGCTGTCACTCTAGGACCCTTCATTACTGAATGTGTAGCACTGTCTGTATTATCAGTGTGTTTCATAATGTTTGATAATGCCTAGATTTCCAGTTTGACAAACAGATTATTTTGAAAAGATATACATGTGTATTTCTACTATATTTTGTTTTAGGAATGTTTTGATATAAATTATTTAGGATTGATTGTCCATGGAAGTGTCTGTTACCTTGAAACAGGTTTATTCTAGAATTAGTCATTCATTGATTCAAAAAGTGTATTGAGCATCTCCCATACGTATATACATACTAGGTCAGATGCTCTCCCACGTGCTGGGAATAAGTGTTGATCCCTTCTATCAAATGTCATGGTACCATTCAGAATTTTGGTTTGTGCTTCCAATTGATAAATGCAACTTTCACAATTCGTACAGAAGGTTGGAAGGACCCAGACCTTGAAAGTGTAATGTCTTATTTTCATTGTTTTTTGTTTTGCTTTGTCTTATTTTCTTAATAATTTATATAAAGTTTGTAAATTAAATAGAATAAATTTCTTAAACAACAACAACAACAACAACAAACCAGTAAAACATAATGGCCCTGCTTTCAAGGAGCTCACATTGTGCAAGGCAGTGTTTTTCAAAATGTGATCCATGGATCAGTAGTATAAGCATTACCTGAGAATGGTTCGATTCAGTTCAGTTCAGTTGCTCAGTCGTGTCCGACTCTTTGCGACCCCATGAATCGCAGCACACCAGCCTCCCTGTACGTCAGCATCTCCTGGAGTTCACTCAGACTCACGTCCATCAAGTCCGTGATGCCATCCAGCCATCTCATCCTCTGTTGTCCCCTTCTCCTCCTTCCCCCAATCCCTCCCAGCATCAGAGTCTTTTCCAATGAGTCAACTCTTCCCATGAGATGGCCAAAGTACTGGAGTTTCAGCTTTAGTATCATTCCATCCAAAGAAATCCCAGGGCTGATTTTCTTCAGAATGGACTGGTTGGATCTCCTTGCAGTCCAAGGGACTCTCAAGAGTCTTCTCCAACACCACAGTTCAAAAGTATCAATTCTTTGGCGCTCAGCCTTCTTCACAGTCCAACTCTCACATTCATACATGACCACAGGAAGAACCATAGCCTTGACTAGACAGACCATAGTCAGCAAAGTAATGTCTCTGCTTTTGAATATACTGTCTAGGTTGGTCATAACTTTTCTTCCAAGGAGTAAGCATCTTCTAATTTCATGGCTGCAGTCACCATCTGCAGTGATTTTGGAGCCCAGAAAAAATAAAGTTTGACACTGTTTCCACTGTTTCCCCATCTATTTCTCTTCCAAGGAGTAAGCATCTTCTAATTTCATGGCTGCAGTCACCATCTGCAGTGATTTTGGAGCCCAGAAAAAATAAAGTTTGACACTGTTTCCACTGTTTCCCCATCTATTTCCCATGAAGTGATGAGACCAGATGCCATGTTCTTTGTTTTCTGAATGTTGAGCTTTAAGCCAACTTTTTCATTCTCCTCTTTCACTTTCATCAAGAGGCTTTTTAGCTCCTCTTCACTTTCTGCCATAAGGATGGTGTCATCTGCATATCTGAAGTTATTGATATTTCTCCCGGCAATCTTGATTCCAGCTTGTGTTTCTTCCAGCCCAGTGTATCTCATGATGTACTCTGCATATAAGTTAAATAAGCAGGGTGACAATATACAACCTTGACGTACTCCTTTTCCTATTTGGAACCAGTCTGTTGTTCCATGTCCAGTTCTCACTCTTGCTTCCTGACCTGCATACAGATTTCTCAAGAGGCAGGTTAGGTGGTCTGGTATTCCCATCTCTTTCAGAATTTTCCACAGTTTATTGTGATCCACACAGTCAAAGGCTTTGGCATAGTCAATAAAGCAGAAATAGATGTTTTTCTGGAACTCAAATGGAGATTCTCAGGCCCCGCCTATAACTACTGAATCTGAAACTCTTTCAGTAGTGTGGGGACCAGTTATCTGCCTTTTCATAAACCTTCCTGGTAATTGTGAGAGTTTGAGAAATGCAGCAAAATACAGGTAAGAAACATGATTAAGTACATAAGAAAGTGTTGAGTTCTTTGAAGGGAAGAAAACTGGGAAAGAGGACAGAGTATAAATGGGTACATTTTTACCTACTGTGGTCAGGGGAAGGTGCTTTGAGGGGCTGTATAAGTACTGGAAGGATGAGAGAAAGCAAACTGTGAGAATATCTGAGCACAGGCTTTGCAGTTATCCAGGTAGAGGATTTGGTGAGTTGTGTGGTTGAAATTGTGATGTGTTGAATGTAGAGATTCCAGAATTTACTGTTGAATTCATTGGAGATGAGTGTGAGTTTGCAGGATGACATGAAGGTGGTTGTCCTAAGCAACTGATGATTCATTGGCAGTATCTCATGGTAAAATGGGAGACAGGCAATGGGCAGGGGCAGGGAAAAGCAGATTTGGGGGAGGAATAACACATTTGATTTCAGAAATGTTGAGTTTCAATGGCACATTGGTGACCCTTGAAGCTGTAGATGAGCCTGCTATTCCAGGAGTAGGAAATACTAACTGGAAAAATCAACATCATAGGAATGGTATTTAAAAAAAATCAGCTTCCATGAGATCTGCAAGAGAACGAATGTACATGGAGAAGGAAAGTGGTCTGAAGAGCAAGTCCTGGGGTACAGCTAACACTGGGAAAAAGCATTTGTAGAGGAGAGTGAAGATTGAATGAACAAAAAGTAAAAATTTGTCAGAACTTGTTGTTTATCCATTCTCTCTATGAAAGCTTACATCTGGTAAGCCCAACCTCCCATCCCTCCCCCAAGCTCATGTCCCTGATTCTGTTCTTTGGGGTTATATTTTAGATTCCACATATAAGTGTTATCAATGGCATTTTGTCTTTATGTTTCTGACTTACTTCACTTAGTTTGGTAATCTCTAGTTACACCCATGTTGTTGCCAGTGGAATTATTTGGCTCTTTTTTATGGCTGGATAGTATTCTTTGTGTGTATGTCTTATATATGGGCCACATCTTCTTTGTCCATTCAGCTGTCGATGGACATTCAGGTCGTTTCCACGTCTTGGCTATTGTGAACAGTGCTGCTATGAACATAGGGGTATGTGTATCTTTTTGAATTAGAATTTTGTCCAGATATATGCCCAAGAATGGGATTGCTGGGTCAGGTTTAATTTTATGTTTTAGTGTTGCCAACCAGATGGAGTTTGAAGCACTACAAATTGGTTTTTAGAGTAATAATTTTATTATTCCTTTTTCAACTCATTCAGAATGGAAATATCCTGATTTCTCTGGGGTCTTTTTGATGTTATCTCTTTCACTTTGTCACTGAGAACTTTCAAAATACCTTCCTAAGATTTTTCTATTGAAGCACCATGGAACTTAAAAAAAAGATTTTTCAGTGTCAGGGTCACTATTTCAAAATATAACACTGTTAATGGCCTATAAGATTTAGTCTTAACAGGATGTTCCTCTTCCATTAAGTAATATTAGTGCTTACTGGTTACATTTGAATACAGTGAAGGGTGATATTAAAACTTGATAGACTTTGCAAAATATAACTTTGGTATATTTTGGAAGGGTTGGGGCCTCTGCTAAGTTCACTAAAGGGTACTTCTCAGACTCAGAGAGAATAAATGATGGAAGAGAGACAAGAAGAGACTTGGCAACTGTAAAAGAAGAAAATGAATTACTAAAAATTGCTACCTTACCAGTATCAGGAGCCTAAGAACAATTTCCCACTTGGAGATTTTTGCTTTTGTTCTGAGTATTTATAAATAATAAAAAGAAAATTCCCAAGTAAAAGAAAACAACCTTCTAGTTTAATAGTTGATTTCAAAATTCACGAGGCTGTGAATGCTAATGTAAAATTCACTGGTATGATGTTAGTAATCTTGATACCACTTTTCCTTGAACAATGGTTTCAATAACAATTGTTTCCAGAACAATCTCTGATACTTGCAGAGATTGTTGTCTGAGGTGTTTGTTGTGAAATGAACATCACACTTGATACTTGATTCACACCTTAACTGCCATGACACATTGCTTAGGCACCTTGTGGAAATTTCTTACCTTCTATTTAGTTGATGCTATTTTCCCCCAGTAAGATTACTTTTCTCCGTAAGGTACTTATTATTTTCAAGTTGACTTTTAGTCAGCAGCACTGTAGGGACCTGTCTATTGGCTTTCAGATTCTGTATTTTAATAATCCAGTAGTATTTCCTTTTTATTAAGACTACATTGTGTTTGATTTCAAAGAATTCATTTCTTTTTGATTAAATTTTAAAACTGTATCTTGTATCTAAAAGTTCACTCAAAATGTGCTTTCCTATCAAACTTGCTAAGGAAAAAGTATTACCTTTAAATTGAGTCAACATAAGAAAGTAATATGAGCATGTGTCATGTCTTTCTAAACCTCAGAGCATCTGGCAAAAAGATCTCTGTTTTATGAATGATCCCACACATCTACTTAATGAGTTCACAGCAAGGCAGTTGGTACTTGAGGCAGTGAACTCTCAGAAAAAGCTATCATCCATTTACTTTCTGAAAACATTAAGTGCCAGTCTCAAACTGATTTTTTTTTCACTTGTTGCATCTCATTTCATGTCAACATGAGTTTATTAGATAATGTAGCATTTTTAATTAATGATGTATCCAGGTCCCCCAGTGAAGTAAATTATGAACCTAATAAGATCTTCATGTTTTAAGGCCATTAAAAAACATCTTTTTCTTTGTATTTTTAAACATGATGAATGCAACAGCAGGAGCATAATTAAATAGTTACCCAACATCTGAAACAGCTAATGTATCCCCCCTTTCTAAATTAGATAGTCAGGAGGGAGATCATTAAACATTTCTAATCTTATATTTGATAATAATGTTTATCCAACCTAATAGTTGCCCCCCTTTTCTCTTTTTTTCTTCCTTAATAATGAAAACATTGCTTCTGGCATTAAATGAGGGCAAGATAAATAGAAGGCTGTGAGCTTGATGCGCTATTTCCTTTCTATTTTCTGGGTCCTCCCTCCTCCCAGCCTACATTTCTTGGAACCTTTCCCCTCTCTGTTTGTTAGAGAGCTCCGACTCTGACGTAAAGAACTCACAGCAAGTGACCCCCGTGGCAAACCTGTAAAACATTATACAACATGAATAAGAACTTTCTTATTAGATCTGCAGCTGGCTGGGTGCAGACATATGGCAGCGAGGATGTTTTGGAAGAAAGGCATTGCTTGACAAAGAAGCCAGTCTTTTGAATAAAGGTTTACACTGGCACTCCTTGATGTTTATAATACCTGATGCCAGGGGCAAGACTGCCCCCCTTCATTACATTGTTATTTTACTGTTTCAACCCCATCGTTTCATATATTTAGGTGGCTAAAATGTCAAAGCAGATATTTTATGTGTGTCTGTGTAACTTTAAAAGCAAAAAAAAAAAAAAAAAGAAAGAAAAAGAACCAACCTTGGAAAACTTTCTCAGGCTCTGTCTGCGCAGCTGGAAGCACTCTATTCTCCAAGGCCCAGGCTCTGATGGAAAGTAGGGGAATTTGTGAGAAAGGACCAATAAGTCCTTCTGAGCAGGGTGAAACCCAACCATCAAAGGGTCTGTAGGCTTTGGAATGCCCTGACAACTGCAATAGTTTCCTTTGGTTACTGTTGTTATTCTTTTCATCGGGACTAGTAACTCTCAGTTGCTGAAAACTGAGGTTGGGAATGGTTGGCAGCCCAGGAGGCTGTCGCACTGATTTTCATTGGATTTGCTCTGTCTCTGTCTTTTCATTAGCTGTTCTGCTTTCATTCCATTCCCTCTCTCAGCCGTCAGCTACTAGCATGAAGAACATGCTCATGTTTTGTGATCTGCATGTGCACACACACACACACACACACACACACACACACAGGCACACACTGGTGTTGAATAATATATTGTGAGATTTTCTCATAGTGGCAGTTGCCCCAGAAGGCATGATGACAGTTTGAATTACAAGCACTGGAACAGATAAGTTCTAGCTAGTGGCTTACCAGGGTAAATAAATGAAGCTGGAGAAGGAAATGGCAGCCCACTCCAGTGTTCTTGCTGGAGAATCCCAGGGATGGGGCAGCCTGGCGGGCCGTCTATGGGGATGCACAGAGTCAGACATGACTGAAGCGACTTAGAAGCAGCTACTGCTTCTTCCAGGGTGGACTGTCTCCTTTGCAACCTTCATGCTATTGATCATGTTCAAAATCTTTGCTGTGGTTATTATCTTCCTAGTCCTTACTGTATCTGTAATAACTTAGTAATTACTGGTGGCTACAGTTCATGGGGTCAGAAAGAGTCAGACATGACTGAGTGACTCACACTTTCACTTCAAACCAATATGATTTCTTTGGTAGCTCAGTGGTAAATAACCACCTGCCAGGAAGGAGATGTGGGTTTGATCCTTGGGTTGGGAAGAGCCCCTGGAGAAGGAAATGGCAACCCACTCCAGTATTCTTGCCTGGAGAATCCCATGGACAGAGATGCCTGGTGGGCTACAGTCCAAAGATCACAAAAGATTTGGGGACACTTAGTGACTAAACTGCAACAAAGAATCCAGTATGACAGGTGTCCTTATAAAAAATAGGAATTTGGACACAGAGACAGACACGCAAAGAGAGAAGACAGTCATATGCAAACAGGACTGAAATGATACACCTACAAGCCAAGGGCTGTAAGTGATTGCTAGTAAACTGCCAGAACTAGGAAGAGGCAAGGAAGGATTCTTTCAATATAGATTTCAGAGAGTGTTGCCCCTCTGATACCTTGATTTCATACTTTCAGCCTTCAGAACTCTGAGATAATAAATTTCTGTTATCCTAAGCCACTCAAGTTGTGACACTTTGTTTACAGTGACCCTAGGAAAGCAATACATTCTATATATTACTGGCTATGGTCTTATAGGGTATCAGTTAGTAAGGTAGTCCAGTCAGGAACCCATTCTCTCTGTATCCCAGGTTGAGTGTCTGGTGCCTGCCTTTAGAAATAATCCATTTCATTGTAAAATTAAGCGCATCATATATAACAAATTGTTGGGAGGAACTATCATTTTATTATTGCCCATTTTTAGTTACTTTCGTGCATAAATGATTTTATTTGTAACAGGTTCCTGAAATCTAATAATTTCGGTCTCAGCCTCCATCTATGAAAATTGGAAAATTAAACTTGAGGTACAAGGTTTTCAGCCATTCCTTTCACTTCTCACAATGATCAGTGAAATCTAGAGAATGCTCTTATTATCACATCTTTTCCTTAGTGTGAACACTGAAGCCATAGTTTCTAAAATATATCAAAGTCCGTAGTAGTTAAGAAATTAGAGAGTCAGAGAAACTTGACTTACTATATCTCCTGGGCACACCCTTCTCCAGAAAGTGAATGTAAGACTCAGAGTATACATTTTGTGAGATTATGAATCTAATGTGAGTGCCAAATAGTAGATTCAAATATAATTTTTCAAAGATTGAATGATCTACTAATCAATATGAATGACTCTAAAAATACATTCTATTAAGAATCAGTATTATGGAAAAATCCCACTTAAGCTTCCCCACTTCTTTTCAAGTTAAAATTAATTAGTAAATTAAAAAGAGAAATATCCATGCCTCACTGAGTTTAACAAATTAAAAAACAGAACGTGAATCAATCAAATTCTCCCCCAGCCCTTTTCATCTTGTGTATATTAATTAGAATAAGGCTCTGTTCATTTTGTAGAAAGTGACCATGTTTTTAAACACCTCCATTCAGTCTAGGTTCTGATTGGGTTTAATTAAAACCTTATAGTATCAGAATCAAGATCTGGAGAAAGAAGAGATTTATTGTCTCATTCAGATTTCAGCAAAGAAAAGCACTCACTCTTGTAATAATCCAGAGGTCTGATTCATGGAAATGTCACTCATACTAGGCCACTTGAAGTTCCCAAAGGCTAACAGAGTTTTATTTCTGATGCCCATACACAATTCTCCTCTTAGCTTCATCCTAATAGACCTGTTTCTGTTTATTCTAACATTCCAAAACAGAAGTGCTCCAATATTCATTCTACTAATTTCAGCAAAAGGTCTTCCCTGATGGCTCAATGGTAAAGATACTGCCTGCAATGCAGGAAATGTGTGTTCAATCCCTGGGTCAGAAAGATACCCTGGAAGAGGAAATGGCAACCCACTCCAGTATTCTTACATGAGAAATTCCATAGACAGCGGAGCCTGCAGGCTACAGCACGTGGGGTGACAGAGAGTCAGACACCACTGAGCGACTAAACAACAACAAAGAAAAAAATTTCAGCAAAGTCACTGTCCCTCATGTTCAAAAACATCATCTATGTGAACATATTTCTCATTTATTTGTTCCTACAGGATAACTTATAACATGTTATAAACAATTATCTCTGTATTCCATTATTATAGGGCAAAATAATGTTTATTTGATTTGAAAAGGAGTAATTTTAAAGATCACCTTATATTTCTGATGCTTGACCACATATTAAATTTACAAAACATGTAATCAATTATTTTAGGAATTGCTTCACAATTTTAAGTAGGTTTTTTTTTGTTTGTTTTTTTTTTTTTTTTACTCACAGCCATTACATTGGATAAGAAAGCACTTTTGTGTTTATTCTCTCATTTACTCTGTCATAGAATCCCTTTGAGATGAATAAGTAGTGCCCCCCATTTACTTAGGAATTGAAACTAAGAGAAATTGAATGTATTTTGGAGGCCACTCATATTGTAAAGCTAGTTGTTGTTGTTTAGTCGCTCAGTCATGTCAAACTCTTTGCAACTCCATGGACTGCAGCCCACCAGGCTCCCCTGTCCATGGAATTTTCCAAGGAAGAATACTGGAGTGGGTTGCTATTTCCTCTTCCATGGAATCTTCCTGATCCAGGTACTGAACCCGTCTCTCTCAAGTTTCCTGCATTGTCTTCAGATTCTTTACCTCTAAGCCACCAGGGAAGCCCCATGGTAAATCTTAAAGGATAATGTGAAGTTTGTCCTGTTGGAAAAAAATTCGCTGTAATAATTTATTTGAACCTAAAATTGTATAGCTTTATTAAGGAATTATTGACAGTTACGATATTAGGCCATTATTAAATAAATGATGCCACAATTTAACAGGAATAGGAATTTCTAAAACACCTAAGAAGTTAATTGAATACTCAGAGAGACTATTATTAGAGGATTTCTTTTATATCAAAAATTTTGAATAATCATTGTTTATTCACTGTCTGAGACTTCTATTTTTATTCAGTTTTTGAAACTATGGGATAAGAGCTTGTTTAAAAAATTTATGTCCCATGCCTGATAGATTTGTATTCTGTGATTGCTAAATGGATAAATTTATACCTTAAAGTTCTAGGCTCTGCTCTCAGAGATACAAGTAGCAAACAACAAAATATGAAGGAAATCCACTGAATACCTTAACTAACTTTGTTTTTTACTAGTTTTTGTTTATTTGCTAGTATACTCTCTGAACAACAACATAGTTATATATCTAGAGTCAGACAAAGCTTTATGAAGTACTATAAATGAAAGTAATAATAGATGCTTTGGCCAAGAAGGCAAATTCTGGCAAAATCTGTGATAAGGACTATATAGTTTAGGATGCCAGGCCTTAGTCATATTCTCACTTAACACTGAGTAGTTAGTATGTGTGCTGTATAGATATTTGAAAATTTTTTGACTTTTATTTTGGAAAGTATTTTAAATAGCTATAATGACCAACATTAAATAAGACCTAGCTGTGCTGTTTTGTGTATAAAATGAGTTAGACAAAGTCTCTGATCTCTTGAGTTTACAAATTTGAATTGACAGCACTGATGTGGTTAGAAATGACAGGCAAATAACTAATGTTCCATGTGAATATGAGCAGTACTGACATGTGAGACAAACAGTGGGGTTGAACAGGCACATTGAGGTCAGATTTCTGTGTATCAGTTTCTTCTTTATAGAAACTTCCTAAAATCAACCTGTAAAACTGAATTAGGCGTCCCATGCTGTATTGAGAAAACTTCCAAACACAATACAATTAGGGTATTCACTTGATATTGAACTCAGACTATGCCACTGTATTATTATTACCCTTTTGTCTTTGTTGTATTGTTAATTGATATTTCAGCATTTAAGTAAAGATATAATTTATTAGTTCTGGGACATATCCTAGGTGCCAAGCACAGTGTTAGGCTCAGTGGATAACATATAGACTTGCCATCAAGGAGTTTGCATTTTTTTAAGATATATGTTTTGAACACAGTGTATAAAGTACATAGAATACAAGTAATATATTCCCTTTTCTATTGCTGTCTTTATTTGCATTTTTTTAAATTAGGGTATAGTTGCTTTACAGTGTTGTGTGGTTTCTGTTGCAAAGCAAAGTGAATCAGTTATATGTTGATTGAACCCTCCATCCTACCCATTAAGTTTGCCACAGAGCACCAAGCTGAGCTAGCTAGCTATGCTATTTTACACATGGCAGTGTATACGGAAAAAAAAAAAAAAAAGTGTGTTGCGCAGTTGTGTTTAACTCAGTTGTGTTTAACTCTTAGTGACCTCATGGACTGTAGCCCACCAGGCTCCTCCACCCATGGAATTCTCCAGGCAAGAATACTAGATTGGGTAGCCATTCCCTTCTCCAGAGATCTTCCTAATCCAGGAATTGAGCCCGTGTCTCCTGCATTACAGGCTGATTATTTCCCATCTGAGCCACCAGGGAAGTATATAAATGTTAACCAAATTCCACCTCAGAAATCTCTCTCCCTCTACCCCATCTCCTCCATTTCTGTGGCTCAGTTCCTCCTTATCTCTTGCCTAGATTATAGACATTTCTTAACTGGTCTTCATGTAGGTTCCCACCTTCACCTGACCCCAAATCTGTATACACTTTCTTAGATGAACTCTGTCTCAAGACAAACCCGTGGTATAAATATTCCAAGTTCTTAGTCTGCCATATTAGGCCCTTCAAAATTTGGTGCCCACCTGACTACATGCACCTCTTTTGTGTGTGTGCTTAGTCATTTTAGTTGTCTTTGTGACCCCATGGACTATAGCCTGCCAGGTTACCCTGTCCATGGGGATTCTCCAGGCAAGAATACTGGAGTGGGTTGCCATGCCCTCCTCCAGGGGATCTTCCCAACCCAAGGATTGAACCCAGGTCTCCGCATTGCAGGCGGATTCTGTACCACATGAGCCACCAAGGAAGCCCCAGATCTTTTGTAGTGCATCCTAAATACAGGCCATCAGTGGACTAGACCTCTTTTCCTGAACATATAATCCATGAAGTTTCACATTCTGTTCACTTGGGATGATCCTTCAAACACCTTGATCGCCCACCATTTCTTTCTTTTTATCAAAATCCTCTTAAACCTTCAAAACACATATGAAATGGTTTAATATAGTATTTCTTTGAGGAACAGATAGTTCAAGGGTTATAATATTACATTTAATTCTTTATTTACATGTTTCTTTCCCTCCAGTGAATGAGGATTCCTTTGAGGTAGACAATCATCTAGTTTTTTGTTTCTCTTATATAACCCAGCATCTGGTAGTAATTGCTTAATAATTGTGGAATTAGTAAATACTACATTGGTAATATAGGCCTCTTCATTGAAGCATGTGTATCCTTGACTTTAAAAAGTCTTGATCCTTTGTTTGAGCTACTCAACTGATAAAGAGAGTATGATCTACCTCTAATAGTAATGCATATCATGAGATTAACTTTTTTATTATCTCACCCATATCCACATTCATAATTAAAGTGCAGTGGTTTGAGTGGAAAGAGCCCTTACACTAACTTGTGTAATCAAAAACGTGGAATTCTGGGTGCTTATCAACCATATTAGATCTTGGATATAATTTATGGCTCAGGATCCTTTAAAAGTGTTCAAAGTGCAGTTGAGATTTAAATTAACTATTTAAAGGGATAAAAGAGCAAGATTGTCCTTTCTTTCTTTGTTCTCTATCTCCTTTCTTTGGGTTTCTAATTTATTAGGCTTTGATTTTCTTTGGTTAATTGTAGCTGTTGAAACAGCTGCAACCTCAGGTGAAAATAATGATGTGACATTTTAGGGTCTTTTTCATTGAATATGAAAGAGTCAGATACTTATATCCCATTGTGGGGGATAGACTGAAATTTGGGAATGGACTTTAAGTTGAAAATATTATTTAAATTCTTTGTTTAGTAGGGGTCTTCTAAGTCAAGAGTCCCCAACCCCCAGGCCATGAATTGGTACTGCTCTGTGGCCATTAGGAACCAGGCGGCACAGCAGGAGGTGAGCAGCAGGCAAGGGAGCAAAGCTTCATCTGCATTTATAGCCACTCCACATTGTTTACGTTACTGCCCTAGCTCCTCCTCCTATATGGTCAGCGGAGCATTAGAGTCTCATAAGAGCACAAACCCTCCTGTGAGCTGAGATGTGAGGGATCTACTTTTAGGGCTCCTAAAACCACACCCCTACCCTGGATATGAGAGCTGGACTGTGAAGAAAGCTGAACACCGAAGAATTGATGCTTTTGAACTGTGGTGTTGGAGAGGACTCTTGAGAGTCCCTTGGACTGCAAGGAGATGTGGCCGATCCATTCTGAAGGAGATCAGCCCTGGGATTTCTTTGGAAGGAATGATGCTAAAGCTGAAACTCCAGTACTTTGGCCACCTCATGCGAAGAGTTGACTCACTGGAAAAGACTTTGATGCTGGGAGGGATTGGGGGCAGGAGGAGAAGGGGACGATAGAGGATAAGATGGCTAGATGGCATCATGGACTTGATGGACGTGAGTCTGAGTGAACTCTGGGAGTTGGTGATGGATAGGGAGGCCTGGTGTGCTGCAGTTCCTAGGGTCGCAAAGAGTTGGACACGACTGAGCGACTAAACTGAACTCCTAAGTGATCTTGCCATTTATCTGCTTCCCATACTCCATCACACAAATAATTTGAAACTAAGTTTATAGACTTTTCTTTTTCTAAAGCACAGGAATGATCATAAAATTGCTACTTTAATGTATTTGATGCCTTCTCTTGCCTTTAAAATGTATTCTGAACCCTTTAGCTTCATGTACAAGCATATATATGTCTTGACCCTAACCTGTCTAGAATCCTTGTTAACTGCCTGTTTGTATCAAAAAACCCACAGACTGTGCTTTCTGTCTTTAGCTCTCATCTTAGCATCTTAGCTCAGCTCTCACTGTTGCTTTTTCCTCTCAAGGAAGAATTTACTGCTTCCAAATTGTGATTCCATTAGCAACTTATTCCTTGTGATATGTGGGGAGTATAACATAGAGGATTAGAGCTAGTGCTTGACTGGTAGATCTTGCTTTATGCATTCTTGCTGTGGGATCCTTGGCAGATTCCACATAGTAAGGCACTTTCTCTGTATGTCACAGTTCCATCATTTAAACAAGAGGGGAAATTATGACTCAGGAGGATTATTTCGAGGATTTTACAAAATAATGTATCAGTTCAGTTCCATCGTACAGTCATGTCCGACTCTTTATGACCCATGGATAGCAGCATGCCAGGCTTCCCTGTCCATCACCAACTCCTAGAGCCTACTCAGATTCATATCCATCAAGTCAGTGATGCCATCCAACCATCTCACCCTCTGTCAGCCGCTTCTCCTCCTGCCTTCAGTCTTTCCCACCATCAAGGACTTTTCCAGTGAGTAGGTTCTTTGCGTCCAAAGTACTGGAGTTTCAGCTTCAGCATCAATTTTTCAAATGAACATTCAAGACTGATTTCCTGTAGGATGGACTGGTTGAATCTTCTTGTGGTGCAAGGGATTCTCAAGAGTCTTCTCCAACACCACATTTCAAAAGCACCAATTTTTTGGCATTCAGCTTTCTTTATAGTCCAAATCTCACATCCATACATGACTACTGGAAAAACCATAGCCTTAACTAGATGGATCTTTGTTGGTAAAGTAAAGACTCTGCTTTTTAATATGCTCTCTAATGTTCATAGCTTTTCTTTCAAGGAGCAAATGTCTTTTAATTTCATGGCTGCAGTTACCATCTGCAGTAAGTTTGGTGCCCCCTGAAATAAAGTCTGTCATTTTTTCCATTGTTTCCCCATCTATTCGCCATGAAATGATGGGACCAGAGGCCATGATTTTAGTTTTATGAATACTGAGTTTTAAGCCAACTTTTTCACTCTCTTCTTTCACTTTATTTTTTTGGGTTGGGGGAGGGTGTTTTTATTTTTATTTTTTTAATTTAAATTTATTTTAATTGGAGTCTAATTACTTTACAGTATTGTATTGTTTTTGCCATACATCAATAAGAATCCACCATGGGTATACACGTCTTCCCCATCCTGAACCCCCCTCCCACCTCCCTCGCTGTACCATCCCTCTGGGTCATCCCAGTGCACCAGCCCCAAGCATCCTGTATCCTGCTTCAAACCTGGACTGGCGATTCGTTTCTTATATGATATTATACATGTTTCAATGCCATTCTCCCAAATCATCCTACCCACTTCCTCTCCCACAGAGCCCAAAAACTGTTCTATACATCTGTTTCTCTTTTGCTGTCTCACATACAGAGTTATCATTGCCATCTTTCTAAATTTCATATGTATGTGTTAGTATACCGTATTGGTGTTTCCTTTTTTTTTTCCCCCTGGATTACATCACTCTGTATAATAGGCTCCAGTTTCATCCACCTCATTAGAACTGATTCAAATGTACTCTTTTTTAATGGCTGAGTAATATTCCATTGTGTATATATACCACAGCTTTCTTATACATTCATCTACTGATGGACATCTAGGTTGCTTCCATGTCCTGGATATTATAAACAGTGCTGCAGTAAATATTGGGGTACACGTCTCTCTTTCATTTCTGATTTCCTCAGTGTGTATGCCCAGTAGTGGGATTGCTGGGTCATAAGGCAGTTCTATTTCAAGTTTTTTAAGGAATCTCCACATTGTTCTCTATAGTGGCTGTACTAGTTTGTATTCCCACCAACAGTGTAAGAGGGTTCCCTTTACTCCACACCCTCTCCAGCATTTATATAGAAAACTATAAAATACTGGTTAAAGAAATCAAAGAGGACACTAATAGATGGAGAAATATACTATATTCATGGATTGGAAGAATCAATATAGTGAAAATGAGTATACTACACAATGCAATGTATAGATTAAATGCAATCCCTGTCAAGCTACCAATGACACTTTTCAGAGCTAGAACAAATAATTTCACAATTTGTTGCCTGTATTGCTATGAACCTTCCCTTTAGCACTGCTTTTACAGTGTCCCACAGTTTTTGAGTTGTTGTGTTTTCATTTTCATTCATTTCTATGCATATTTTGATTTCTTTTTTATTTCTTCTGTGATTTTTTGGTTATTCATCAGCATGTTGTTCAGCCTCCATATGTTGGAATTTTTAATAGTTTTTCTCCTATAATTGAGATCTAATCTTACTGCATTGTGGTCAGAAAAGATGCTTGCAATGATTTCAATTTTTTTGAATTTACCAATGCTAGATTTAGGGCCCAGGATGTGATCTATCCTGAAGAAGGTTCCATGTGTGCTTGAGAAAAGGGTGAAATTCATTGTTTTAGAGTGAAATGTCTTATAAATATCAATTAGGACTAAGTGGTCTTTTGTATCTGGAGCAATCAATCCGCCTAACTTCAGGCTCTACTACAAAACTACAGTCATTAAGACAGTATGGTACTGGCATAAAGACAGAAATATAGATCAATGGAACAAAATAGAAAGCCCAGAGGTAAACCTACATACCTATAGACACCTTATCTTCGACAAAGGAGGCAAGAATATACAATGAAGAGAAGACAATCTCTTTAACAAGTGGTGCTGGGAAAACTGGTCAACCACTTATAAAAGAATGAAACTAGAACACTTTCTAACACCACACACAAAAATAAACGCAAAATGGATTAAAGATGTAAACATACGGCCAGAAACTATAAAACTCCTAGAGGAGAACATAGGCAAAACACTCTCCAACATAAATCACAGCAGGATCCTCTATGACCCACCTCCCAGAATATTGGAAATAAAAGCAAAAATAAACAAATGGGACTTAATTAAAAGCTTCTGCACAACAAAGGAGAAAATAATAGCAAATGAAGCAACTGACAAAGCATTAATCTTAAAAATATATAAGCAACTCCTGCAGCTCAATTCCAAAAAAATTAACAACCCAATCAAAAAAGGGGCCAAAGAACTAAACAGACATTTCTCCAAAGAAGACATATAGATGGCTAACAAACACATGAAAAGATGCTCAACATCACTCATTATCAGAGAAATGCAAATCAAAACCATAATGAGGTACCATTTCACACCAGTCAGAATGGCAGCGATCCAAAAGTATATAAGCAATAAATGCTGGAGAGGGTGTGGAGAAAAAGGAACCCTCGTACACTGTTGGTGGGAATGCAAACTAGTACAGCTACTATGGAGAACAGTGTGGAGATTCCTTTAAAAACTGGAAATAAAACTGCCATACGACCCAGCAATCCCACTGCTGGGCATATACACCGAGGAAACCAGAATTGAAAGAAACACGTGTATCCCAATGTTCATCGCAGCACGGTTTATAACAGCCAGGACATGGAAGCAACCTAGATGTCCATCAGCAGATGAATGGATAAGAAAGCTGTGGTACATATACACAATGGAGTATTACTCAGTCATTAAAAAGAATACATTTGAACCAGTTCTAATGAGGTGGATGAAACTGGAGCCTATTATACCGAGTGAAGTAAGCCAGAAACAAAAACACCAATACAGTATACTGACAAATATATTGGAATTTAGAAAGATGGTAATGATAACCCTGTATGTGAGATAGCAAAAGAGACACAGATGTATAGAACAGTCTTTTGGACTCTGTGAGAGAGGGAGAGGGTGGGATGATTTGGGAGAATGGCATTGAAACATGTATAACATCATATATGAAATGAATTGCCAGTCCAGGTTTGATGCATGATACAGGATGCTTGGGACTGGTGCACTGGGATGACCCAGAGAGATGCTATGGTATGGGGAGGAAAGTGAGAGGAGGGGTCAGGATGGGGAACATGTGTACACCTGTGGCAGATTCATGTTTATGTGTGGCAAAAACAATACAATATTGTAAAGTAATTAGCCTCCAATAAAATAAATAAATTTATTTTTTTAAGTAAACAGAAACCAATAAACCCCATCTTCCTCCTTTAGCCTTGCAGCCTCCCTTTTAGCACCTGCTCCTGGAAAATTCTAATCAGGAACCAGATAGATAAGTATAAGTGCAGTTGACAGGTATTACAAAGCAAAGTGAAGAAGGATGGCTTTGTAGGTGACAGACAACAGCTTAATAATTAGTACAATGCTTCTATCTGCTCCCTTGACCAGAGGTGTCCCACACTGTGAAACCACTGGAGGGTTCAGAGGCAACCAATCTGCCCTTCTCTCCTTAAGAGGATCTCCCCCCTTAACTCGAGTAAACAGAGGAATACCCCTTGGGATTTCCCAAGGATATGAAAGGTTAAAGTCCTTTAGCTGCCCACACCATATCTAACTTGGTTCCTAGGTTACAAATCATGTTTCAAAGGAGAGACTAAAAGGAATGATCAAATTCCCAATATCCACAAATACTTAAAGACTGGGACTTCTCTGACAATCCAGTAGTTAGGACTCTGTGCTTCCAATGCAGGGGGCACAGGTTTGATCCCTAGCCAGGGAACGAAGATCCCATGTGCCGCATGGCCAAAAAACCAAAACAAACAAACCAACAAATGCTTAGAGACTGTCTATTATGGTCATTACCATTGCTCCACTGTTCACTTAACATGTTGATAATATTCAAGTATTAAAAGTATTAAACTATTTCAGCAACACTTTTGAAGTTGGGATTGAGGAAAAAAAGATGTCTTCCAAAAGTCTCATCTGGGTTGAGGCTGGGAGCTTATGAGACAGGGATAGTGGAAGTATACAGACTTATTTCATTGGGATAATGAGAGGGAAAATAAAGGGAAGATACAAGGTCTTCATGGGGAAAACAGGCAAGATACTTTAAAATAAATAGTAGAGAAATAAATATATGAGTCTGAATAGCAGAAAATAGAACAGGAAGAAAAATACAGCTTCCAGATTAACAAATGAAATGAATGTCAACTTTAACAAATCAACACACACAAAAATGAAAATGCAAAGATATTCTCTTGGATTATTTAAATAGTTCTACTGCTGCTGATACTGCTAAGTCGCTTCAGTCATGTCTGAATCTGTGCAACCCCACAGACAGCAGCCCACCAGGCTCCCCCGTCCCTGGGATTCTCCAGACAAGAACACTGGAGTAGGTTTCCATTTCCTTCTCCAATGTGTGAAAGTGGAAAGTGAAAAGTGAATGTGAAGTTGCTCAGTCACATCCAACTCTTAGCGACCCCATGGACTGCAGCCCACCAGGCTCCTCCATCCATGGGATTTTCCAGGCAATAGTTCTACTATTCCACTGTAATTTATCTATTGGCTTTTTGGCTATATATCTTTTGCTTTGTCTTTTTTGTTGGTGGCTGGTCTGGAGATTAGAATATTAATATCTAACCATACTTTCTCAGTCTAATTGGAGCTAATTTTGTTCCACTTCATATTAAAGGTAAAAGCCTTCCAGCCATATAGGTCCTTCCACCAAAATTCATGGTATAATGGTCCTTCATATTGCATCTTCATATACTAAAAATCTTACAAGTTTTTGCTTTTTTCAGTCATATATACTTTAAAAACCTCAAGAGAAAAAAATTAGTTTTTTCTATTCAGCCAGAGACTTGCCACTTCCGTTGCTCTGCCTTTAATCCTAATCCTGAGGACCCTTCAGCTGAAAATTTTCCTTGATATTTAAGAAGCAGTTCTGCTCCTGATGAATTCTCTAAGCTTTCCTTCACCTGAGAAAAAATGTCTTTATTTTGCGTTCATTCCTGGTGGAAATTTTCACTGGACGTATATTTGAGGTTGACAGTTCACTTCTTAAAGTTGTTGTTTCACCCTCTCCTCCCCTCCGTGGTTTTTGATGGGAAATCCACAGTTGTTCTAATCACTGTTTGCCTCTACATAATGTCACTTTTCTCTAGCTGCATTCAAGACTTTATCTTTATTTCATCAGATTGACTATGATGCATCTGGCTACAGCTTTTTTGACTTTGTGCTGTTCAAGTTTCACCAAGCTTCCTGAATCTGTAAACATGTGGGTGTATCTTCTCCATACTTAGGAAATTTCAGCCATTATTTCTTTAGGTGTGCTTTCTGCCTCAGTATCTGTTTCTTCTCATCCTAGGACATGTAAGTTAGAACTTTTGATATCGTTCTATGAGTCTCTGAGGTTCTGTTAACTTTTTCGATCTTTTATTCCTTTGCTTCTCAGATTACCTTCAAATTCATTGACCTGTTTCTATGTCCACTATACTATTGAGTTCACATGGTGAGCTTTTCTATTTTATATCTTTTCACTTCTAAAATTTCCATTAGATCCTTTTTTATAGTTTTATTTCTCTACAGAAAGCTCCTATTTTTCCATTCATTTTCAATGTGTTCACCTTGACTTCATGGAGCATAGTTACAAAACATGATAAAAGACTTTGATTCCAACATCTGGGCCATTTCAGGGTTGGCATCTATTTACTGTATTTTCCCTTCAATATTGGTTGCATTTCCCTGGTTCTCTGTATATCAAATAACTCGACATTGAGAATATTAGGTAGACTCTGGGTCCCATTATAATCCTCTGTGTTAGTGAGGACATGAAACAATGGAACTCTCATATACTGTTGGTCAGAATGTAAAATGGTTTAACTACTTTGGAAAACAGTTTGGCAGAGTCTTATAAAGTTAAATGGGTATCTACCATATAACCCACGTATTTTGCTACTACATATTTACTCACAAGAAATGAAAGCATATGTCCATACAAAGACTTCTGTATGAACGTTCACAGCAACATTCTTCATAAAGTCCAAAAACTGGAAACCACCCAAATATTTAGCAACAGGTCCTTGGATAACCAAATTATCATATATCTATACTATAGATTATTAAAAGCAATTGTTACACAAAGTGGGAGAACCAAAATCTTTATGTCATTCGAAAGAAGTGAGGCAAAAAAAGTATATTCTGTTGACTCAATTCATATAAAATTCTAGAAGATTCAAACTAATTCATATTAGTAAAGAGCAGAAGTGTTTGCCTGAAACCAGAGGTGAAGAGAGGGATGGATTACAAAGAAACTCAAGGAAGTTTTGCAGGTGATAGAAATGCTTGTTATCTTGATTGAAGACATGATTTTACAAATGTATAAATATATCAAAATAACCAAATAGAACACCTAAACTATGTTCACTTATATGCTTCAGTATTTCAACCAGACATGTAAATAAAAAGAGGATGCAACTATGTAAATGAATACAAACAAAAAAAGAGAGATAGAACAACAAGCATACCAGTCCGTGTTTAGGGCATGACAGAATTCTCCCATTAAAGACAAAAGACAAAACTCAGACCTGTTTATTAAACAAAAACAAACAAACAAATAAAAACCCTAAGCTTACAAGAAATATTGAAAGTGATAATGAAAGACTAAAATAAAGAACTACACAAACAGAATGTGGGAAAATACAAATAAAAGATAAGTTGAATGAAACATTTTAAAATCGGCAAGGTTATGAAAACATCAAACACATCAAAGAGGTATTTTGCACTATTTACAAAGAAGATACCACAGTCACCAAATACACAGCAGATAAATATGTAAAGCAGAAAGTATAAGAAATGCAAACAGAACTTACTAAATAAACAACAAGTATACTAGGAAGATTCAATATACTTTGAGAAAGGGGTAGACCTACTAGATCAAAAATTAGCAAAAATCTAAAGGAACAGAATCGTGCATTCAATAAACTGAATAATGCAAGTAATAAATGTATTAAATATATGTATGGAGAACCACACGGCTCCAAATAGAAAATGTTTATCTTATGGCCATATACCAAAAAATGATCCAGTACTTCAATAAACATATATTCAAGAGAAACATTTATAGGCTATGTTTTCCACTTATAATAAGTTAGAAGATAAATTTGGTCAATGAAGTAACTGTCAGGACTTTTCCAAGGCTGAAATGCCATCTTAATCACATTGATCTAAACTAGGCTAAACTTACAGGCAGAAAATCTCAGACCAAATTCCACCTCTGGCACAGTGACACTGGGAAGTTACACAAACCCTTTGAGAATCCAACTCCATAAGATATCAGTGATCCTACCCACTCTACAAACTTCATGAAAGTAGTTGCTAGTGTCAAGGCAAACTGAAATCCTGAAATTTTTAAGGCAGTTTTCAAACTGTAAAGTCCCATAAAAACATAGGGTTTCTACAAGAAAATATGTCTAAGTAGTAATCAACTGGACTTACAAAAATGGGAGTGCATGCACCTT
>SJYC01041498.1:0-20614 GCA_006408675.1 Madoqua kirkii | reverse complement strand
ATCACACCATCATGGTTATCTGGATCATGAAGATCTTTTTTGTATAGTTCTTCTGTGTATTCTTGCCACCTCTTCTTAATATCTTCTGCTTCTGTTAGGTCCATACCATTTCTGTCCTTTATCATGCTCATCTTTGCAAGAAATGTTCCCTTAGTATCTCTAATTTTCTTGAAGTGATCTCTATCTTTCCCATTCTATTGTTTTTCTCTATTTCTTTGCATTGATCACTGAGGAAGGCTTTCTTATCTCTCCTTGCCTTTTTTTTTTTTTTTTGGAACTCTGCAATTAAATGGGTATATCTTTCCTTTTCTTCTTTGCCTTTAGTGTCTCTTCTTTTCTCAGCTATTTTTAAGGCCTCCTCAGACAATGATTTTGCCTCTTTGCATTTATTTTTCTTGGGGATGGTCTTGATCAGTGCCTCCTGTACAATGTCACAAACCTCCGTCCCTAGTTCTCAGGTACTCCGTCTATCAGATCTCATCCCTTGAATCTATTTGTCACTTCCTCTATATAATCATAAGGGATTTTATTTAGGTCATATCTGAATGGTGTAGTGGTTTTCCGTACTTTCTTCAATTTAAGTCTGAATTTGGTGATAAGGAGTTCATGACCTGAACCACAGTCAGCTCCCAGTCTTCTTTTTGTTGACTGTATAGAGTTTCTCCATCTTTGATTGCAAAGAATATAATCTGTCTGATTTTGCTATTGACCATCTGATGATGTCCATGTGTAGAGTCTTCTCTTGTGTGGTTGGAAGAGGGTGTTTGCTATTAACAGTGCATTCTCTTGGCAAAACTGTTAGTCTTTCACCTGCTTAGAAAATACTTATTGCATACCTGGCAACACAGTAAAGAGTCAGCCAGTAGTAGGAGAAACAAATATGTGCTTATGTTTTATCTTGCTTTGCTTATATATCTTTCTCCTCTGTTAAAATGAGATGATCAGAATTCCATCTCTGTCTTCATTGTACACAAAGCATCTAACAGCTTTTGACATGTAATACTGGCTTATATGTTTATTGACGTTAGTATATGTAGAATATCATGCATTGGGCCAAACAGTAAATATCTGAAGAATTATTATTACAAGAAGATTATGAAAATAAGTTTTAAATACCCTTGCTAATGGTGTCATGCATGCGAAGTGGTTTCAGTTGTATCCTACTATGTTCAACCCCATGGGTTGTAGTCCATCAGGCTCCTCTGCCCACCTTAGAATACTGGTGTGGGATGCCATGACCTACTCCAGGGGATCTTCCCGACTCAGGGATTGAGCCAATGTCTCTTATGTCTCCTGCATTGGTAGGTGGGTTCTTTATCACTAGCACCACCTGGGAAGCTCCATTAATGCTGTCATTGATACTCAAATATTTTTAGAGGCATTTTGCTCACAGAGAAATGGAAAATGAAAGTAACTGCATAAATCACAGTTTAAAAAAGCAAGTCCCCAAATGTCAGATATTGTATCCCTTTAGTAGATAATTACTCCTGGAGCCAATTTAGAGACAAAAACAATGTTGGTACCTATAAAATCTCCCCTTGGTTCAGATTCTGTAGGTAGAACAGTCTAAGTTTTCCTAGGTAATTCCAGAGTGACTAGTAGTAGGAATGGCAGTCACAAGGCATATGCTTATCACTTGCTGCTAGAAACAAGTCATGCTTAAACTTATTGTTTAATACAGTTAAAATATCTTACAAATGAAAAACTAATTTTAATTTTCTGTTCTGCAATATTTCAATAATATACCTCAAATCTAAATAGAGATGAATCCAATACACATAATTTTTCCTTAAGTAGTTCCTTAATGTGGAATGTATGTGTACATAGAGGTGTGTTTGCTTATTTTTTAAAAAAGAAAGAAACATTTTTATAGAGATATCATTCAGATACCATAAATTTATCCAGTTGAAGTATAATATTCATTGATTTTTCATAGTTCACGGAGCTGTGCAGTCTTTACCACTAATTCCAGAACATTTTCAGCATCTCCAATAGAAACCCTTTCCACATCCACAATCACCTCCCTCTCCTGTCTGCTTCCCTATGATCTCCAACCTAAGTCAACTACTAATCTATTTTGTCTATCAATTTTCCTATCCTGGACTTTTCTTACAGGACTATTTGTGGCCCTTTGTGATTAATCTCTTTCACTTAGAATAATGCTGTGAAGATTCTTCCATGTTGCAGCTTATATCAACACATCATTCCTTTTTATTGTCAAATTGAATTGCATGGTATGAGTAGATCACATTTTGGTTCTCCATTTATTAATGAGTGGGCATTTGAGTTGTTTGCATTTTTCAGCTATTGTGAATAATGTTGGTATGGACACTCACGTTCAAATTTTTCTGTTGACATAGGTTTTCCTTTCTCTCAGATACATAATTTGGAGGGAAAAGACTGGAGATTGACTGCACCACTTTACCATAAGGGCTCCCTTGTTTCTCCACATCCTCACCAGTAGTTATTTTCTGTGTGTATGTGTGTTTTACATACCATTATACCTATCCTAGGCAGTGTGAAGTGGTATTTCAATGTGGTTTTGATTTGCTTTTCCCCAGTAGCTCTCATTGTTGACTATCTTTTCATGTATACCTGTTGGGCATTCATTTATCTTCTTTGAAGAAATGTCTGTTCAGACTTTTGCCCAATATTTTAGTGAGTTAAATTATTTTTGTTATATCAGGATTCTGTGTCCTTTGCACAACTATTCTACATACAAGCCCTCTATCAGATTTGTGATTTGTAAATATTTTTGCCACCTTCTGGATTGTCTTTTTAACTTTCTTGATGTGATTGTTGTGTATTTATTTTAAAAACAAAAATCAGACAAATTACTCTAAATACTTGATTTTGTGGTTAGTCTTCCTTGCCATGACTTACCTACAAGTATATATATATACATGTATATATATTCATATATTTTATTATTCTCTTAAATTCTAAGTTTTTGAATTGAAGCATTTGGAAAAAAATATTCTTCAGTATTTCCCAAACTCTGCTCTCTGCTCTAGGTGCTCCATGAGAAATGAGTTCAGTTTCTGAGATAAAGTATATTTGAGAAATTGAGACTATTGAGAAATTCATTTGCTTTATTGCTGACACTGAGGTCAAATTATTAAAGATGTGAAATTTTATCTTAAAAATAGCAATATTTCTAAAGTCCTTTAAGAGGATTTTTCCACAAACAACTATTAACAACTAATAATTGTTTTACATAAAACAACTCAACTAGGTTCAGAAACATTGGTGTTGGCGTTTTTTTGTTTTTGTATTTTTTTTTTCCAGAATCACTGTTTTAATCTGTCTTCTAGACTGGTTGTACCTGATTCTTATGATTCCAGGCATTTGTCCATTAAGAAAAAATAGTGATTTTAATTTTTTATTAAAGAACTGGATATATGGCAACAAAGGGAACTGATATATCAATAAATCATTTCTGCCATCTTTGTTGAATTCAAATTCACAAGGTTGAATTTGACATAAGTATCATATATATCAGTTCAGTTCAGTCACTGAGTCGTGTCCGACTATTTGTGACCCCATGAATCACAGCACGCCAGGCCTCCCTGTCCATCATCATCTCCCAGAGTTCACTGTCCATCGAGTCAGTAATGCCATCCACACATCTCATCCTCGGTCATCCCCTTCACCTTGTGCCTCCAATCCCTCCCAGCATCAAAGTCTTTTCCAATGAGTCAACTCTTCTTATGAGGTGGCCAAAGTATTGGAGTTTCAGCTTTAGCATCATTCCTTCCAAAGAAGTCCCAGGGCTGACCTCCTTCAGAATGAACTGGTTGGATTTCCCTGTCGTCCAAGGTACTCTCAAGAATCTTCTCCAACACCACAGTTCCAAAACACCAATTCTTCAGCACTTAGCCTTCTTCACAGTCCAACTCTCACATTCATACATGACCACAGGAAAAACCATAGCCTTGACTAGACGGACCTTAGTCGGCAAAGTAATTTCTCTGCTTTTGAATATGCTATCTAGCCTGGCTGTAACTTTTCTTCCAAGGAGTAAGTGTCTTTTAATTTCATGGCTGCAGTCACCATCTGCAGTGATTTTGGAGCCCCCCAAAAAAAGTCTGACACTGTTTCCTGGACCTTAGTCGGCAAAGTAATTTCTCTGCTTTTGAATATGCTATCTAGCCTGGCTGTAACTTTTCTTCCAAGGAGTAAGTGTCTTTTAATTTCATGGCTGCAGTCACCATCTGCAGTGATTTTGGAGCCCCCCAAAAAAAGTCTGACACTGTTTCCACTGTTTCTCCATCTATTTTCCATGGAGTGATGGGACCGGATGTCATATCTTCGTTTTCTGAATGTTGAGCTTTAAGCCAACTTTTTCATTCTCCTCTTTCACTTTCATCAAGAGGCTTTTTAGTTCTTCTTCACTTTCAGCCATAAGGGTGGTGTTATCTGCATGTCTGAGGTTATTGATATTTCTAACATAATGAGAATCAAACAAATGATTTCTCTGTATACCAATCATATAGTTAGAATGTTATAATTTTGCTTTGGAATGAATCCAGATTCAGTTAATGTGTAGATCTGTTTCTCTTACAAGGTCTTTCCTATTCTTTGTCTGGCATTATTGCTCCTATCCCATAAGTGTATATGCACACATGTCTGTGTGTGTGTGTGTGTGTGTGTGTTTGCATTTGTATATGTTTCCTCAAATTGATTTCAGTGATGGCATTTTCATGGCTTCAAGATGTTGGGTCAGAAGCAGTTATATTTTCTTCCTGGTCACTTTGGGTCAGATGATTATTGCTTCATCTCCAGAATCCTAAAATGCTTCCAGACAGGAAGAGTCGAAAGGAAGAAGGCACAAAAGATACACTAGCCAAACCTTTCCCCTTTTAAAGTATTTTCTTGGACATTTCTCATGATGACTTCTGTTTATATCTAATTGGCCAACACTGTGTCCCAAGGCTTCCTGATCTTGGTAAAAGGAGGTCATGGAATGTTTTTAAGCAAGGCACATTGTCATCTCTGCAGAAATCATGCAGAGAAAAATAGTTTCCCATACATACATATTGTTCTTTTCTGTGAAGAAGAAAATTTTATATGTATGGGAAACTAGTATTCTTTGACCACATGAGGCAAAGGATGAGTTAGAGAGGGAAGGGACAAATCTTCATCACTACTTGTGTTCTCTTGTTTGCATCCTGAGTTCAGGGCAACTCAGAATGTCTCCATTTCCATCAAGAGGTACCCCAGGATCTTAAAACTAAAATAAATGGCATTTTATTCATTATAATTTAACAAACATATTTCATAAGATTTTTTTTAAATAGCAAGAGCACTCTAGAGAGAATGAAACTGAAGACAGAGATATTTTCCCAGCTATAGAATTTTTTAATCAACTCATCATTTAAATTCCTAACTAGTTACCATACCTTATGCATTTACTTCTGGGTAAACTAATCAGTCATTCTTTAAACAAATATTTATTGATATTTGCCTTAACTGAGGCACAGTGCATTTAGCAAATAAGACCAAAAGATTTTTGCTGTCCTTGAACTCTCTTTCTAGAATTGGAGACAGACAGCAAACAGTGAAATAAAGACAAGATAATTTCAGACTGCCATAAGTATAGGAATCAGAGGGTCATTCTGAAGAGTAATGGGGTAAGATTAAGGTAAAGCTGGCCTCTTGTTTATTCCCTAACTCCAGTGAAAGTGAAGTAGCTCAGTCGTTCCTGACTCTTTGCAACCCCATGGATAGTAGCCTGCACCAAGCTTCTCTATCCATGGGATTTTCAAGGCAAGAGTACTGGAGTGGGTTTCCATTTCCTTCTCCAGGGAATCTTCCCAACCCACGGATCGAAACCAGGTCTCTCACATTGTAGACAGATGCTTTACCGTCTGAGCCACCAGGGAAGTCTAACTCCAGTACCTAGTATCAAACCTGGCTGAAAGTAGCTGCTCAATATATACTTGTTGATATTGGATGGATGGAGGCATGGGTGGAAAGATGGCTTATTGGTTAGTCTTGGAAAATATCTCTGAAGCAGTACAGCTTGAAATTATACCTGAAGGATGAGAGCGAGCTAACAGTGCTAAGAAATGAAAAAATTCATTCCAGGAACAATAAACAGTACTCAAGCCTTGTAGATTATAGCAGTAAGTTAAAATTTAATTCTAAGCAAAATGAGAAGCCATTGAGTTGTTTTACATTGATGACCTCATCTTCATAAAATTATGAATTGGTAATTTATTATTGTCTCCATTTTACTATGTGAGAACTGGACCTAGAAATGATAAAATAACTTACCCAGATTCATGGAGCTAGTAAGAGTGAAATTAGGATTTGGTTTCAAGAAATTTGACTCCAGAGTCTACCCTTGACCACAATGTACTGTTATAAAGACTCAATAAATACACTGCAATATGTACAGTAACTTGAATAACAGGACTTGTGTTGTTAAATCAGCAAAAAGGAGAGAGACTGAAAATAAAATCTCTGCCAACTTAATGGATTCCATTTTTAAGTGTTTTAAAACATTTCTTAGACTGAGTTACAAATTGAAGACATAGCCTAATCTCTCAGAGCCTCTCTAATTGACTTTGTTTTTCAGTCAGAATTATGTTCTTGTAATATTTTAGAAATTGTATTATTCTAAGGGGTCTGTTTTGTAGTTCTAATGAGCTCTTTTGAGTATAGAGAACTTGCAAAAATAAATTTTTCTCAAAGTTTAGAATAACAGCTTGGAAGAGGAAAAACATTACAAGCTCAGGCTAGATGGTTCATTTTGGCTTCACATCTAAAGCTGTGACTGTACCTTATGTAATTTATCGATTCTGAAAAATTGAATTTGCCATTTTCTGAGAATACTATCTTGGGCATTTTGTACCTACCCTGGAGCCAGAAACCATATTGCAGCAGTCATTCCTGCATGACCACTTCCAAAAAAGAAGAAATGTAGCCTAACAGGAGAATTGCCAAGTTACTTCCATCAGTGACAGTGCTTTGCAATTTTCACATGTACCTCCTCATCATTTTTAAATCCCACAATTCTAAGTATTAACTTCCTCAACAAAAGATGAGAAATTAAAGTGTTTACTGTGGTAATTTCATTAAAAACTTTGGCTGTGACCCAGCAATTATGATTATGTTCACATATTTTGTTTGTCAAAATTCATCCCTTTCTTTATTTCCACCTCATAGTTTATATTGAAACACAAACCTTGGTGAAATATTTAATAGTTCTGATCATGGCTGGAAGCAAATAAAATGTTTACTAGAAAATATTTTATTTTAAACTTCCTTTCCCACAAAAGGAAAAAGCAAAACACAGGGGAGTTTTCAATTTAGATAAATTTTAAAAAAATACAAGAATCCCATGCACTATATGTTATTCAAATTTACAAAGTCAGTGGTAAATTGATACATTAATCAAGCTTCCTCTTCTGCAGCCCAGAATGTTTTTGTGGTGTGTGTGTGTGGTTTTTTGTTTTTTGTTTTTGTTTTTGTTTTTTTTGCCACATGGTATGGCTCACAGTATCTGAGTTCCCCAACCAGATTTCAAACCCAGGCTCCTGGCAATGAGAGCCCTGAGTCCTAACCACCAGACTGCCAGGGAATTCCCCAGAATTGTGATTTTTCAAAAATAGCCATTGTTTGGTAGCTGTTTACCTATTTCTTCATGTTTTGTTGGTTTGTATTTTTCTCTCCAGATTCACTTTTAAGTTCTTATTCTCTGTGTTTTGCCTTTAGTACAGGCTCTAGTACATAGTAGTTACTTTAAAAATGAAAACAGTAGAAACGAATGAATGAGTCCATTCTAGTACTTGAGGTGAGAATAAAATGGAGAAGAAAATAGTAATCCTTTTTAACTTTGTAATTCTACCCACATTGGTTCATAAAGTAAGATTGTATGTCATACTCTGATCTTTTTTCTCCCCCTTCCCTTTTTCTTGCCACACCACCTTATATTCCAGTTTCCTTCACTTCATCCCTAGGGACAGATGTTATGTGTCCTAAAAGAGAATATATTTCCAAGGAAACTTCTGTCTGCAAAAGAACATTGATTGTAGTATAAACAAACCTATGAAATTAATTTCAACATATCTGATGAGTCTTGGAGTCATGAGGAATTAAGAGGCTTTGTCACATTCTGGGATGTGGATATATTTTTCTTTAAAACTGAGTTGAGAGACTGTCTTCAGGCTTTATTGTAAATTATTTCCAGCAGCATTTAAAGAACTAAGGTCAAGATGCACATGTTTTATTAAAACTTACATATTACAGATGTGGAAATAAAGTCATTTTGGCAATATTAAGTTAAGAGGAAAAGGAAGAAACCCAAGGGGCATATAATGGGGTTGGCATATATTGCCCACGTAATCTCTCCTTTTCGCCACATTCCCTCTAAGTGAGGCTGTTTGAGAAAGACAAGTAGCATGGAAAATGTTTGGAATTTTGCTGAAGTTTTCTTGGCACTGATGAAAAACATAGCTAAAGCATTGACTAAAATAAGACTTAAAGTTTTTAACAACAAAATAAAACACTTTTGGAAAAAAGTAATTTTCGCATTGAGGAAATTGTATGAAAATGAAGTCAGTACTTTATGTCATTTATCAGACTTAAAATGAGTTTCATTTTTTAAGTCATGTGAATTTTTGAGATTTTTTTTAAAAGTCAGACTATTGATTTTTTAGACCATTTTTAAGGAAGACGGTTAAGTGGAAATTTTGCCCTAATTTAATTAGTTTTAATGCTTTATGTAACACCTTAAAAACTAAGTAGTGACCTCTCTATATTATTATATGTCCACACAAGTAAGTGATTTGGGGATCAAAGTAATTTTCCCATTTCTCAGCATGTTATTAATTTTAATGTTACAATTTGAGAAATTACATGTTGTTTACGCCACAAGCAATATGAGAATGCTTGATTAAGAAAAAAGAAAAAAAAAGCCTTAAAGCCATCCAAATATGAGAGCTTTTGAGTTAACGTTTTTGCCACAACTAAGGTAAAATATCTAGGTTTCATTAGTTTCTCTAGGATTTCCAATTTTTTCTTCAAAGGAAAGATCAAGTTTGTATTAATAGATTAATCTCATTAAGTTGCCCTCATGTCATGAGGTTTGGCTGAGTTTTAATAATTTTCTGGAGAAAATAGCCTTGAATGTGACATTATATAAATGGAATCTGAATATATAAGATAAAAGAAATACTAGCAAGATCCATTCTAAAGACCACAGGTGAAGAGCTAGAAATAATGAGTGAAATTGGTTTTGGTATAATTTCTGATCAATTACCCAAATAGGCAGAGGTAGTACAAGTGGAGGTTGAACAAACTCTAAAATGCAGATTTATAGTTACATTCAGTGCTGCTCAGAGATTTGGGTTTCACCTCAAGTTGATAGAGTTAATCAATTAAAGCCCTAGTGCCTTGTTTAATATTTCATAAGAAAACTACATTTTGTTTTGCTGCTCAGTACTTAAAAGCACTTTATTGTGGTTATTTTAGAACTATTTACATGGATTTTACATATTTGTTTGTTTAATTTTATTAGCTTATTGTTTTTAGGCCTATCACTTGCATTGGAAATTTGTTTTCCAATTAATAAATGACCCACTTGGAGGTACTATGCTGTGCTCAGTCTCTCAGCTGTGTCTGACTCTTGTGACCCCATGGACTGAAGCCCACCAGGCTCTTCTGTCCATGAGATTCTCAAAGTAAGGCTTCCCGGTTGGCTCAGTGGTAAAGAATCTGGTTGCCACACAGGAGATGAGATTTTGATCTCTAGGTCAAGAGGAAGATCCCCTGGAGAAATAAATGGCAACCCACTCCAATATTCTTGCTTGGGAAATCCCATGGAGAGAGGAGTTGCAAAAGAGTAGGACATGACTTAGCAACTAAACAACCACCGCATATATATTATTTGAACTATGTTTTCTTAAATAATTAGAATATGATAACATCTCAACAAAATGATGTAATTCATAAAAATTATAAATTAATAGGTAACATTAGACATTATGTACTTACTATATACTAGATACTATACTAAGCCTTTTTTTGGCAGTCATTGTTTCAAGCTTTGTTTACATTTTTAATTAGAGAATAATTGATTTATAATGTTATGTTGTTTTCTGCTGTACAACAGTGCAAATCAGCTATAAGTATACATACATCTCCTCTCCCTTGAGCCTCCCTCCCACTCACCCCATCTCACCCCTCTATGTCATCACAGAGCACCAAGCTGAGCTCCCTATGCTATACAGCTATTTCCCACTAGCTGTCTGTTTTACACATGGCAGTATATATATGACAGTTTATGTAATAACAGAGCTAGATGCCATAGATGGCACTAGTGGTAAAGTACCTGCCTGCCAATGCAGAAGACAGAAGAGACTCAGAAGAGACCCTGGGTTGGGAAGATCCCCTGGAGAAGGGTGTGTCAACCCACTCCAGTTGGTTGAAGAATTTCTTGCCTGAAGAATCCAATGCACGGAGGAGCCTAGCAGGCTACAGACCATAGGGTCACACAGAATCAGACATGATTGAAGCGACTTTGCATGCACACACTCCATATCTAAATATTAGAGATATGGAAACAGGGACAGAAACATTAAATAAACTAAGACCATGTATCCAGTAAAATTGACTATAGTATCAGATACGGAATTTGAATCAGTAAATCAAGCCTCTAGAACCCACATGCCTGACCACTGTGCTAGAGTTTATTAATGATTCTAAAGGTACATCAAGATCCTGTGATGCCAAGGGGTGTGCAGTAGCCACACTTATTATGTGTACATAGAACACTGGGCTAGATATTGTGGGGACCCAATAAACACTTGTTGAAAGAATGCATGAATGAAAGAGTGAATAGATGAATTCAGGAATGAATATGTACTAATAAGATTTACTAGTAGAGAATTTGGCATAACAAACTCTGGTGTATAATTTAGTATACATTTTAAGGTAATTCTGTAGCCAAAGTTAAAAATATATGATTGATTTTTAACATTTACATAGCCTTTTCCAAGAAATTAAATTTTTCTTTTATTCCACAGTTTTCAAAGATGTTAAAACTCAGTTTAGTCTCTCTGTCGTGTCCAACTCTTTGCAGCTTCATGGACTGAAGCATGCCAGGCTTCCCTATCCATCACCAACTCTCCGAGCATGTTCAAACTCTTGTCCGTCGCATTGGTAATGCCATTCAACCATCTCATCCTCTGTCTTCCCCTTCTCCTTCTTCAGTCTTTCCAAGCATCAAGGTCTTTTCCAGTGAGTCAGTTATTTGCATCAGGTGGCCAAAGTATTGGAGTTTTAGCTTCAGCATCAGTCCTTCCAGTGAATATATATTCAGGGCTGATTTCCTTTAGGATTGACTGGTTTCGTCTCCTTGCAGTCCAAAGGATGCTCAAGAGTCTTCTCCAACACCACAATTCAAAAGCATCAATTCTTCAGCACTCAGCTTTCTTTATAGCCCAACTCTCACATCCATACATGACTACTGGAAAAACCATAGCTTTGACTAGGCAGACCCTTATTGGCAAAGTAATGTCTCTGCTTTTTGGTATGTTGTCTAGGTTGGTCATAGCTTTTCTTCCAAGGAGCAAATGTCTTTTAATTTCATGGCTGCAGTCACCATCTGCAGTGATTTTGGAGCCCCTCCAAAATAAACTCTGTCACTGTTTCCATTGTTTCCCCACCTATTTGCCATGAAGTGATGGGGCCAGATGCCATGATCTTAGTTTTTTTGAATGTTGAGCTTTAAGCTAACTTTTTCACTCTCCTCTTTCATTTCATCAAGAGGCTCTTTAGTTCTGCTTCACTTTCTGCCATAAGGGTGGTATCAGCTGCATACCTGAAGTTATTGATATATCTCCTGGCAATCTTGAAAAAGTGGATTTTGGAGAAATAAAAATCTACTGCATTAACTACCACCATGAGTCCCAGTACCAGTGTACTAGATGTGGTTCCCAGACGTCTCAGTGGTGAAGACTCTTCCTTCAATCCAGGAGACACAGGTTTTTAACCCTGAATTGGGGAGATCTCCTGGAGTAGGAAATGGCAACCCATCTTCACTTTCTGCCATAAGGGTGGTATCAACTGCATACCTGAAGTTATTGATATATCTCCTGGCAATCTTGAAAAAGTGGATTTTGGAGAAATAAAAATCTACTGCATTAACTACCACCATGAGTCCCAGTACCAGTGTACTAGTTGTGGTTCCCAGACGTCTCAGTGGTGAAGACTCTTCCTTCAATCCAGGAGACACAGGTTTTTATCCCTGAATTGGGGAGATCTCCTGGAGTAGGAAATGGCAACCCATTCCAGTATTCTTGCCTGGAAAATTCTATGGACAGAGGATCCTGGCGAGCTGCAGTCCATGGGTCACAAAGAATCAGTCATGACTGAGCATGCACGAACACACGCATACTTAGTTGACCAAGTTGACCAAGACTGACACTTGGTTTGTACATAACAATTATTCATTGTTAAACATTTTACAAAGGAAAAGTGTGTGATTCATAGTCAGCAGACCTAAATTTTGATCCATATTTAGCCACTAGCCTAGTGGTTGTGTTTTAATTTTACCTCTGTTGACTCATAGCTATAAAGGAGGAGTCATACACATCCATTCTTTTATAATGAAATAAAATAATGTGTTAGAAAAACATTTAGAAAACTGTAAGCAATTTTTAAAAGTTTCTCAGAATGTGTTCCATGGAAAGTTGTTAATCTATTTTGAAACAAGTGTTCTGTGATCAAGTATGTTTAAAACATTAGTTGAATTGAGTTCCTCTGTTTAATACTTCACCAAACTTTAATAATGTTAATATGTGTTTGGATTATCCCAGTACTTATTATATTATGCAAAATTTCACAGGTTTGTTTTACAGTGTTGCCATTTCTTTATAAAATATTTCATAAGGAAACACTGTGTGTGTGTGAATGCTCAGTCATGTCCAGCTCTTTGCTACTCCATGGACTGTAGCTCACCAGGCTCTTCTGTCCCATGGGGAATCTCCAGAGAAGAATACTAGAATGGTTGCCATTCCCTGTTTCAGGGTATCTTTCCAACCTAGGTCTCCCACATTGCAGGCAGATTCTTTACTGTCTGAGCCACCAGGGAAGCCCATGAATACTGAGAGGGTAGCCTATCCCTTCTCCAGGGGATATTCCTGACTTAGAACCAGGGTCACCTGCATTGCAGGTGGATTCCTTACCAGCTGAGCTACCAGAGAAGTCCTACTGGTTAAGCCCAAAACTGATGATATTGCATTATCAGTAGTTTAGTATCCCAAATGCAAATTAGTAAAAAATTCCATGTAATCAAGATATTGTGGGTATATTAAATAAAAATAAAGGAAGCTTTGTAGTATTAATAACTACATATAGCTTTAGAGTAGTGATTGTAATTTTGATAACAGAGACACAATTATGGAAACATTTCCAAAGTGTGGGAACATCATTATCATCCTTATCAGAAAGAGATACAGGACTGACAGTCAGTAGGGAGGCTGGGGTTTCAAACTCTAGAATATGTCTTTCTATTTGAAGTTTGCTCATTCCCCTATGTTTATGAAATTTATACTGGCTGCTGAGTTGGAAAGCTGAGTTAGGTTCAGGGGTTTATTCTCTGCCAAGTGAATGGAATTTAGGTAGTTATCACCAACTGGGAAAGGAAAACATAGCCCTTGATTTCAGTCATGCGTAGTGTTTTACTGTTTTCAGCCTCTCAGATCTTTCTAAGGAGGATAAATGCTACAGAATCCTCTTTTTCTGCTAAATTGTCTGAATAGTCAAGATGGGGGGAATAGGAGAATGCTAAATTATTTGGAGAATAATAAAAAAGGAGATTTAGATCTTGGGAAAGAATTCTGAAGAATGAAGGTTAAGACCTTTAAGCCTGAAAAAAAAAAAAAAAAACAAGATTCATTTTTGCTCCCCAACCCAATGAATAAAAGGCAAGACATGAAATAGCCACCAAAATAAAAAAAGGTTTATGACAGCCGCTGAGATACCTGATGGATAGTTTAGTGGTGTAACCATGTCCTGTCCCCATCACTTGCTGATTCCTTGTAGAGTGGCCTGGATTGGCTTGTGGATGGATGTGATAAAGTAGTGGGTGAAGCTAGCCTGTGGTTGAGAACAGAGGTTGCTGATGGTATCTTGTTTACCCAGTGGAGGCTGGTGGAGTCTCCCAGGAGGCCCATGGAAGTCTGGATTTGACTTGGGCCAAAGTTGTTAAGAAAGTCCCTGAGGCTCCCACACATTGTCACCCAGCCCCCCAGGGCCCTTCGCTGGGGTTTAGGGCCTCGAAAGACCTCATGCAAATGATATTGAAAAAGATTTACCCTCCTTTATAATTAAATTAAATATTTCCAGTTCCCTTACAGTAGAGCACAGCATAGCCTTGACCTTCTTATTCCACTGATAACAAGAGGCCAAGTAAAGAAACATCAAGGACTAGATAGGAATTGCTCTGCTCCACAGTATCTGTCACCCATCCGCCCATGCCTGGGCTTGCTCTCCAGTGGGCCCTGAACTCAGGGGAATGAGTAGTCCAGGCCCATCTTCCCACATGGAATCCTAGAGAGCAAAAATGACTAGGGAGATTATAAAACAAATATATCAAGGGAAGTATCCAAAGGGGACATGCCAAGGGTAAAGAAGAGCTTTAATTTGCTTATGCAATGGAAAGCCCTGGGCTTCTCATAGTAACTGCAGTTAGAAAGCAAACCCTGCTCTTATGCATTTTATGACTCTTAAAAAACAAAACCCATGTGTAAAGGGACAACACAATTATACCATGTACTATGACTAATACAAGGGTGCCTTTGTGGCCTATGGTATATGCTTCATAAATCCTGTTATAGTGAATAAAATTGAGCTAGAGATTGGGGAAGGAAGAATCTCTGGTCCTTGAGTATTTCTCTAGACAGTGTACTTTGTTATTTTTAATTAGTGGAGCTAATGATTAACATTTTTTGGACAATTCATACCAGAGGAAGGCAGTAACTTCCAAATAGAGACCTATGATTTCAAAGATGCTCTGTGGTGACCAAAATGGGAAGGAAATCCAAAAAGAGGGGATATATATATATACATAGAGCTGATTCACTTTGCTGTACAATAGAAACTAATATAATGTGGTAAAGCAACTAGACTTCTATAAATCTTTTTAAAAATTCAATGAAATTTTAGCTGCAGGATGCTCTGCTGCTGCTCAGCTATCTCACTTCCGCTCCTATCTCACAGTCTTGCACCTTCTGTGTCTTCTGTCTTGCTTGCCCCGCCCCTGGATGTCTGTATGTCAACTTTCCCACGTTATACAGATCTCTCATAAAGTCACTTTTTCAAAAAGGACTTCCTTGATCTTTGTTGTTGTTCAGTTGCTCAGTCATGTCTGACTCTTTGCGAACCCATGGACCGCAGCACACCAGGCTTCCCATCCTTCAGCATCTCCTGGAGCTTGCTGAAATTCATATCCATTGAATCAGTGATGCCATCCAACCGTCTCATCCTCTGTCGTCCCCTTCTCCTACTGCCTTCAATCTTTCCCAGCATCAGGGTTTCTTCTTTTTTTTGCAAGGTGGGTGGAGGATGGGGGGCAGTTGGTGGGTCTCTTCTAATGAGTCAGCTCTTCATATCAGGTGGTCAAAATACTGGAGCTGGAGCTATAGCTTCAGCATCAGTCCTTCTGATGAATATATAGGACTGATTTTCTTTAGGAATGACTAGTTTAGTCTCCTTGCAGTCCAAAGGACTCTCAAGAGTCATCTTCAACACCACAGTTCAAAAGCACCATTTCTTCAGTGCTCAGCCTTCTTTATGGTCCAACTCTCACATTCCTACTACCAGAGAAACCATAGCTTTGACTGTATGGACCTTAAGTAATGTCTCTGCTTTTTAATATGTGGTCTAGGTTTGTCACAGCTTTTCTTTCAAGGAGCAAGCATCTTTTAATTTCATGGCATGCATCTTAAATGTCAGTTTTTCAGAAAGGACTTCCCTGATCTACTTACATAAAATTAGCTCCGTTGTCAGCCCCAACCCACATTTCCCCACCCATTCTCTATTATGTTACTGTAGGCATCTTTATAGCTTTATCATCTCCTGGTTTATGTTTATTTATGTTCTATTTCTTTTCATTAAAGTTGTAAGAGCCAAGAGAATACAGATGCATCTTGGTCAATTCACAGATGATAGATTATGCCTAGAATAATTTCTTGCATATAATAGGTATGTAAGAAATATTTGTTTAGTGAATAGTGTTAAATAAAAAGAGTGTTATGTTATACTTCTCTGTATGTACTATGCAGGCTATATATATATATATAATATATATTATCCTATATAAATAATCATATAAATCATAGTGCATATATATTATTTTTATGTTTTCAAAAATAGTAATTTTTAAAAATTCATTTACTTTTACTGAAGTGTAGTTTATTTAAAACGTATTAGCTTCAAGTGTACAGCAAAGTGATTCTGACATATTTCTATATATGTGAATAGTGCTGCAGTGAACATTGGGATACATGTATCTTTTTGAATTATAGTTTTCTCTGGATATATTTCTTTGAGCCCCTTTTTTGGGTGGGGTAGGCAAGAATACTGGAATGGGTTGCCATTCCCTTCTCCAGGAGACCTTCCTGACCCAGGGATTGAACCCAGGTCTCCCACATTGTAGGCAGATGCTTTACCGTCTGAGCCACGAGGGAAGTCTGGATTTCTGCCCAGGAGTGGGGTTGTGGATCATATGGTGTGTGCTCAGTTGTGTCTAGTTCTTTGCAACCCCATGGACTGCAGCCCACCAGGATCCCCTCTCTATAGTCTTTTACAAGCAGGAACACTAGTGTAGGTGATATGGTAGCTCTATTTTTGTTTTTAAGGACCCTCCGTGCTGTTCTCCATTGTGGCTGTACCAATTTACATTCTCACTCACAGTGAAGAGAAAGGTTCCATTTTCTCCACACCTTCTTCACCATTTGTTATTTGTAGACTTTTTGATGAGGGTCATTCTGACCTGTGTAACATGATACCTCATTTTAGTTTTAACTTGCATTTTGCTAATACTTACTGATGTTGAGAATCTCTTTTTGTGCCTTTTGTTCATCTGTATGTCTTCTTTGCAGAGATGTACGTTTAGGTCTTCCATCCATTTTTTGAGTTGTAGGAGCTGTTTGTATATTTTAGATATTAATCCATTGTTGGTTGCATCATTTGCAAATATTTTCTCCCATTCTGTGGGCTTTCAATAAATGACATAGAAGAATGGTTTACTTGAGAGTAATGTGAGGATAACCGTGTGACTGTGACTGTTACCCTCCATCATTATATTTTTTTCATATTTGAAAACTCTTGCCTCTTTAAGACATGCAAAAAAAAATATATATGTTTTAAATTTTGCATTCAGTTGTGGTTTCTTACAGCTTTCATCCCTTTAGTAATATCTCTGGTGATGCTTTTTCACCCAAGAAGTCCTTAAAAGGACATTCATGATTATAGTAACACAAAAAAACAATAGGAGAATACAGCGCAGGGAAAAATATAAACGAGAAAGGAAACTATTTTGCCACAGAAACACACATTCAGCTATCTGCATTTCTCATATTATTAAAAATATCTTTGCTTGGTTGAAACCATTTTGTTTCCATGCTAACTTCTCATTTGCTTCCCCTGTGAACTTTTTAAATTCCAAGTTTGGCAGCAGTTTTGTTTTTCTTGGAACTAAGTACTGTGTAACATTCTGTTAGCTAAAGGCAGTGATGTAGAAATTGATTATTAAAAATAAAAGAGGAATTTATTTAATAAGGATGAAAATTGGTGGCAAGGAAGTTAGGATTTTCAAAACGCTTTACATAACAAATTATGTTTCTTGCAAGGAAGTATATTTTGTTTCCTGGGAATAAATTTAAGCATCTTCTTTTTACCCATCCTGATTAATGGGAACTGAGAATGAAGGAAAGGTATACAGTTTTAAAGAGAATTCCTTCTGTTTGCCATGTGTAGTCATAAACTTGGTGACCTCTATGTCCTCAAACTTCCTGGTTAGATGTTTATTAAAATATTATTACCCAGAGAATTAAGAAACCCTATATTCTTTATCAAACAGAATATATTTGAATTTCCCATTTATTATTTATGTTTTAGTCTTACTTTCTCTCTCTCTCTCTCCTGTATTTTTAGAACTTTTGTAAAACAGATTATAAAATCAGAATTCCTCCTCCAAAAAGAGTATCATATCATATTAATAGACTTCCTCTTTTCCCAGAGTGGCCTAGGTATCATACTGCTGTTCACTTATCTTGAACATTTAGTCCATATAAATTCAATTGCAAAAAGAAAAAAAATGATTCCACAAATTCTACTTCTGTTCCTCATTGTCAGTGTATGACCCATTTCTGTCTTTCATCTAATCACATGATAATATCAAATGACTACGCTGGACATCTGCACCTTAACACTGATTCTACCTATTGATTCAAGGGATGTTTTCACTTTCTCACTGGTGTGACATCAATTTGCACGGAATTCTGTAATTCATTGACTTATGATACAAGTTCTCTCCTTCAATGTTTATTATAACTAATTTTTTTCATTTGTCTGATCATTAGTAAAGAGAGTGGAGCTAGGGAGGTATTGCTGTGCTTTCTAAAACTTATAGTCTACGGTTCTGCTTTAATAGGAATACTGATGAGTGGTCAAATGCTTCATTTTAATTTAAACAATCTGTAGTATTAAATAAGTCAGGCAGTTTTTCATACTATGAATAGCTTTTTAAAAAATGATACTGAAAGAATGGTGTTCATTTTAGTCTTGGATCCATGATCTGAGGGCAGTGCTATAAAATAAATAATGTAAACAGTGTAAACATTTCAGATGCTATCATCTACTAATATGAAGCTGATCCTCACTCACCCCTAACCTGTGCTGGGTATTCAATGATCTTGGGAAGGAATAGAGCCTTGATACCCTAACCAGTACCCCCACCCCTGGCCAACCTCTTTCTCAGCATTTAATAAACAGATGCGAGAAAATACTATAGTAAACCTCATACACTCAACACTGAAATAATGTTTAATTTTGGCTCAAATTACTTTAATGAAAAATAGGTTTTTCATGATAAAGCCCTTGTATGATTTCCTCAAGTCCAAAGGGACAAAACTCTTTGTTACTGTCCTTTCCCTCTCTTATTGCATGTCTTATTGAATAGAGGATATTCCAGCATCTCATTCACTGTTTCAGAGTTTATTATTTTTTAGAAATTTTGTATAGCATATAGATTACTGTAACTTTTAATTACCTTTAAAAAAGTAGTAGCAGTATCATTTTGAAGTGCTACCACATGCTTGATCAACTCAGATTTTTAAAAAAATATTTAATAATTGTATTAATTGGAATTCCCTGGTGGCTCAGATGGTAAAGAATCTGCCTGTTATACAGGAGACCCAGGTTTAATCCCTGGGTTGGGAAGGTCTCCTGGAGAAGGGAATAAAAACCCACGCCTAATATTCTTGCCTGGAGAATTCAATGGACAAAGGAGCCTGGTGGGCTACAGTCCATGGGGTCACAAAGAGTCAGACATGACTGAGCAACTAACAAACACAAACACACACACACACAATGATAAGTATATAATGATACAATGAAATAGAATTCCTTTGGCCTAAAACTTTCTCATTAGTCTATTGTATACTGCAAGGAAATAACTCTGTCTGATATATAACACATTTAGTATAATTACTATTTTATAGTTTATTTTTAAAAGTCAGAGAGTGAAACTATTGGAAGTTTATAAGTTTTAGTTTATAAATTATCAAATTCTTTTCTGTTGTAAGTGAAGACCCAGATGAGTCACATTTGGAATGTTTTTATTGTTGGACTAAAAGTTGTCTTTAAGATAGTTAATGGCAGAGGACAGTGAATCCCAAGTTTTTCTTATTTGAGTTCTTAAAGAAATGTTATGTTCTTGACTTAGCACCTGTCATCATTAAATATTCTCCCTTAAATTAGTATAAGTGGATTACAAATTATGGTTGTTATTTATTTACTTCTTTTTATTTTTATATTCATGAATAGGCACCCCACTCCAGTACTCTTGCCTGGAAAATCCTATGGATGGAGGAACCTAGTGGGCTACAGTCCATGGGACTGCTAAGAGTCGGACATGACTGCGCAACTTCATTTTCACTTTTCACTTTCATGCACTGGAGAAGGAAATGGCAACCCACTCCAGTGTTCTTGCCTAGAGAATCCCAGAGACGGGGGAGCCTGGTGGGCTGCCATCTATGGGGTCACACAGAGTCGGACACGACTGAAGTGACTTAGCAGCAGCAGCAGCAGCAGCAGCAGCAGCATAGTAGAATTTACCATTACCCTGCTAGTTTAAATTCACTAACAAGATGATGATGGTCATAACAACATTTTATAAACTGTTTTCTTGTGAAGACCTAGACAAAATAGTGAGAGAGGAGAAAGTAAGCCTTCTGTTTAAAAATCATTTTTCTCTTATCAGTCTAGTACCCAAGTTTATCATCTCTTTATAGTTGCAAAAACAAGCATCTCATTCCCCTATTATAAATCAAAGTCTCCCAAAATTTCAGTAAGATGACTGAAATGTGTCAATTATTTT
>SJYC01041497.1:0-25815 GCA_006408675.1 Madoqua kirkii | reverse complement strand
AAAAATATCAATAACCTCAGATATGCAAATGACACCACCCTCATGAAGAAAGCAAAGAAGAACTAAAGAGCTTCTTGATGAAAGTGAAAGAGGAGAGTGAAAAAGTTGGCTTAAAACTCAACATTCAGAAAACTGAGATCATGGCATCCGGTCCCATCAGTTCATTTCAAATAGATGGGGAAACAGTGGAAACAGTAACAGACTTTATTTTGGGTGGCTCTAAAATCACTGCAGATGGTGACTGTAGCCATGAAATTAAAAGACGCTTGCTCTTAGAAGAAAAATTATAAACAACCTAGGCAGCATATTAAAAAGCAGAGACATAACTTTGCCAACAAGGGTCTATCTAGTCAAAGTTATGGTTTTTCCAATAGTCATGTATGGATGTGAGGGTTGGACTATAAAGAAAGCTGAGTTCCAAAGAATTGATGCTTTTGAACTCTGATGTTGAAGAAGACTCTTGAGAGTCCCTTGGAGTGCAAGGAGAGGAAGCCAGTCCATCCTAAAGGAAATCAGTCCTGAATATTCATTGGAAGAACTGATGCTGAAGCTGAAGCACCAATAGTTTGGTCACCTGATGCGAAGAACTGACTCATTTGAAAAGACTCTGATGCTGAAAAAGATTGAAGGTAGACAGAGAAGGAGATGACAGAGGATAAGATGGTTGAATGGCATCACTGACTCGATGGACATGAGTTTGAGTAAGCTCTGGGAGTTGGTGATGAATACGGAAACCTGGTCTGCTGCAGTCCATGGGGTCACAGAGTTAGACATGACTGTAACTGAACTGAATTGAAGTTACTGTCATTACTATATTGTCTTGACCTCTGGGGCTTTCAAGGGGACACTAGTGATAAAGAACCCTCCTACCAGTGTAGGAATCATAAGAGAAACAGGTTTGATCTCTGGATTGGGAAGATTCCCTGGAGGAGGGTGTGGCAACTCACTCTAGTACTTTTATCTGGAGAATCCCCTGGACAGAGGAGACTGGCAGGCTAAAGCTATTTAATACCTTACTATTAAAACACAGATTTCAAAAGTCTATTATTCTATAAAAGAAAGACTATAAATTGTTGACATATAAAATAGGTTTCATTTAATTTACTGTCATTATTATATTGTCTTACAGCTCATGGGGCATTCAGAATGGGACCACAAACGAGGGCCAAGAGGATCACAGGTAAGTTTCTTTTCCTTTTTTGCATTTTGTTGCTTAACACATGGAGCCATGACTTTTCTAAAACTCAAGAAATAAGGACAGAGAAGAAGCACAGCAGTCATGCTATTTGTTTTTATTTTACTTAGCTGTAATTAAAGTCTGGTTTCAGATCCCAAGGGCAGATATCAGTATATTCCTCTGAAAAGCTTTCTAGTATCCCAGATTTGTTGTGTTCGTGTTCCTCTCAGTAGAGATTTTATATTCATCTCATCTCTACAGAATTTATTTTGATCAGCCACCTACTCTCTTGATTTTATTCACTTCCTTTGATAATTTTTCTATGTATTTCTTCTTGTCTCTATCTTCCTGGTTTTGGTTAAATATTTTGAAATATAATCACATTAAACCCTGAACTAATTACAGATTTTGTCTCTAAATGAACTGTCTTCATCTTAGGGAAATAGAAAGATGAAAGGACCTATTATTTAGGGAAAGAACAAATTATAAACCTTTCTATATTACCAGACTGTTCTCATTGTCTTACTTTATGTCTTAGGCAAGGAGAAATCTTCCATGACGCATTTATGCTTTTTAATGACCTAATTAGACAATGTGGGTTTGTTTTGCTTTCATAATTACTTTGCCTGACAGAATAAAGGCTGAGTTTACACTGAGAAAATTATCTTTCCTCCTAGAGTACTTTGAAGAAATAGAAAAATCAGTCTTCTCTTAGTTGCCTGTACTTACCTGACTATAAACATGCCAAATAAAAGATAACGCTAAAAATACGGTTAAGAGAAAGAGAATTGGATGTGCAGTACTGCATATGAAAAATCATTTTGAAATATGAAATTCTCCCCAGGGTTTTACCAAGTTGACATGACCTGTGCTGTTATTAAGTTTTCGTGGATAACAGCTTAATTTAGGTCACTGAGAAAGTACAACCAAGTCAGTCAGTTGTTTTTAGTGGCAAGTTTAATAGCTGTGTTTTCATTTTTGTCTGATATCAATTTGAAGAGTAGATAATATAAATCAGTCCAATTAAATCAGCATTACCCAAAAGAATTTATGCCTCACTTTACCTTACTCTTACTTCTCTCTTTCTGTTTCCTCCAACAACTCGCCCTCTGTACACATTTAATATTTTAAATCAAAATTTGCTGCCAGATTGGTAATGAATACATGATAAATTATTTGTAATTCTAGACCTATCAAAGGTAAAGATGAGCACCAGCAAGAAACCCCAGATTTCTGGGATAAGGGGGCTTCCCAGGTAGCATAGTGGTAGAGAATCCAGCTGTTAATGCAGGAGACACAAGAGATGTGGGCTTGATTCCCTGGCTCAGGAAAACCCCCAGGAGGAGAAAATGGCAACCCATTCCAGTATTCTTGCCTGAAATAGTCCATGGACAGAGGAGCCTGGCGGGCTATAGTCCATGGGGTCACAAACAGTCGGACATGATTTAGCAACTAAACAACAACAATAGAGTATACCTTTATCTCACCTTGAGTCTCAACTCAGATAAAAACTCAGTGTCAAAAGCAAAAACAGTATACATATAACTGATTCAGATTGTAGTATGGCCAAAACCTACACAGCATTGTAAAGCAATTATAGTCCAATTAAAAAACAAATAAGTGTTTTAAAAAGCAAGAACACACACCCAAACATTAAAAAGATCCAATTTAAACACAATAGTTTATTTGGAAATTCTAGGTAAATTAAGCACAAAGTAAAACCTCTAATTCTAATTCCCCACCAGAAGGGGGTTAAAAAGATACTGTATTTATGTTTTAGATCATTGATCTCTTATCTTGCTATTACTTCCTTGAACAATATGTCTAAATCCTTTCAGCCATTTAAAGGGAATTTCTGACTGCATTTGAATACAGACCTGTAAGTATTTTAAAATACCACAAGGCCTCAGTCAAATACCATCTCTTTAGGAAAAGATTTAGTTTAATTGAAGACAGGTTTTTGACCACTTACTGTGTGGACGGCACTGTGGTAGGTCTCAGTCTGAGGGAAAACCAAGTGACAAGTTTATTGTGTTCTGAGAGCTTACAAGGCATAGTTGGAAAAGAGCAATACTTGAGTAAATAATGTGCCTATAAGGCAGAGTGGTAGATGTAAAATTAATTTTATAAACAAAGTATGATAAGAGTTTAGGTGGGACAGATTGTTGATTTATGCCTAGTAGAAATGGGAAAAAATGGTGTCTGAGGTGAGCCTTCAAGATTGTGTTACAAGATTTTAGAAGTGTAAAGAAGGAAAGGAAAAAGTCTGAACTGGCAAAGTGTGGGGTTGTTTGGATATGTGTGATCTTTCTTTATAGCTGCTTTATAAAACCTGACTGGCTAGGGACCATTGCAGGAACCCCTGTGAAGGAATGATCCAGAGAATGTCATTTTTTATTGATTAGATGAAGAAGTAGGAAGGGTCAGGAGTTTGAAATCCTGTACTTAACAGATGAGTGCCAGTAACCCAAGCCTGTTCACAGGGAAAATAGTGAGGTTAGTGTTCACAGTGTTGAGTGAGAAGTGGAGATGACAGTCTCAAAAGGGAATTTCAGGTGGATACTTGAGATGCTGTTCTGGGCTCTGTAGTCAGATGAAAGGGCTTCTCTAGTGGCTCAGCAGCAGAACATTTGCCTGCGATGCAGGAGTCCATCTACAATGCAGGAGACACAGGTTTGATCCCTGAGTCAGGAAGACCCCTGGGAGAAGGAAATGGCAACTCACTCCAGGATTCTTGCCTGGGAGATTCCATGGACAGAGGAGCTTGGAGAGTTCCAGTCCATGGGGTCACAAGAATTAGATATAATTTAGTGGCTGAACCACCACCACAGCCAGATAAGAGCAGAAGACGTCAACTAAAGAGTACCAGACATACATATGAGAATAGAGTTACATCAGGCAATAGATCCCAGAAGAAGAACATGAAAACAGAAAAACAAAAGAAAGGCTGATTCTTGAGGGAGGCTCAGCATACAGGCTGAGAGGAGCCTGGAGAGGGAGTTAAAACATACACACAGGCTCAGTGGAGGCCAGAGGAAGGAGAGCTAATGCAGAATTCAAAGTCGTGAGATGCTGGCAGGCTGCACCCGAAAGAGGGCTGAGGCCACAAACACAGGTTCAAGAAAACGAGAAAACATGGGGAATGCTGTTGAATGTAGTGATGAGCAGGGCATCAGTGGGCTCTGAGAATGCACTTCCAGTCAAGCAGTGGTGGAAGGCAGAATACAGAAATTAAGAAGAGAATTGGTGTGAGGGGGGTTTCCTGGTGGCTCAGTTGGTAAAGAATCTGCCTGCAATGCAAGAGATCTAGTTTGGATCCCTGGGTCAGGAAGATCCCTTGGAGAAGGGAATGGCTGCCCACTCCAGCATTCTTTCCTGGAGAATTCTAAGGACAGAGGACCCTAGCAGACTACATACAGTCCATGGGGTCGCAAAGAATCAGACATGACTGAATGACTAACACATTCACTTAACTTTCACTTTTTGGTGTGAGATACTGGAAAGGTCTCTTGGAGGAGTTTAGTTTCAAAAAAAGAGTAGAATTAAGAAAGAGGTGAAAAATGATAAGGTCCCAATGTATGGTAGTGAACTATATTCACTATCCTTTGATTAACCATAATGGTAAAGAATATAAAAAAGAATGGTGCTGGTTTAGTGGCTAAGTCATGTCACACTCTTGAGACACCATGGACCGTTCAATATCCTGTGATTAACCACAATGGTAAAGAATATAAAAAAGAATGTATGTGTGTATAACTGAATCACTTTGCTGTAGAGCAGAGATCAATACAACATTGTAAGAAAAGAAATAGCAATAGAAGTGAGGAAATTTCTTTTGTGCCAAGGTGAGATATATGTCTTAATAACTGTTAATGGCAAAGAGAATCAGTGTAGAGGAGAAAACACTGGAAGGTCTCAATAGTGACCTATTTAAGGACTGAGAAAACAAAGTAGTTCAGGGCAGGGGATGCACTTTCTCTCTAAGTGGTCCTTTGACACCCGTTTATGTGTTTTTCTTACACTCCACCAGTCCCTACTCTGAACTCTTCCGTTTACTCTAGTTCAGAAGAACTGACCATGTTCTTAAACGAATTATTAGATCCACCAATAAGCACTAATGAAGAAGCTTTGGAAAGAAAGCAGAGAAATTTATACCAGAACAGGAGACAATAAATGGGGACAGGTAGTACAAAAATGAAATGTTGTTTAGTCGCTAAGTCATGTCTAACTCTTGCAACCTCAGAGATTGTAGCCCACCAGGTCCCTCTGTGCATGGAGTTTCCCAGGCAAGAAGACTGGAGTGGGTTGCCAATTCCTTCTCTAGGGAATCTTCTGGCCCAGGGATCAAACTCACGTCTCCTGCATTGCATGCAGTTTCTTTTACCCCTGGGGCTTCCCTGGTGGCTCAGCTAATAAAGAAACTGCCTGCAGTGTGGGAGACCTGGGTTCAACCCGTGGTTTGGGAAAATTCCCTGGAGAAGGGAATGGCTACCCACTCCAGTACTCTTGTCTGAAGAATTCCATGGACAGAAAAGCCTAGTAAGCTACAGTCCATGGGGTCACAAAGATTCAGATGTGACTGAGCGACTTTCACTTTCTTTTACCACTGAGCCACCAGGGAAATAATGTGAGCCTGATGACTTCAGTTTTCTTGGTAGAGAAAGAGCATATAAACTTGAGGATTTTACAGTGGAAAACCTTGAATGGCAGAAAATATATGAAGTACATTTGTTTTAGATTTCCAAAAATGGGGACTGACTTGATGTGTGAGCATCAATAGTGAAAGTGAAGTTGCTCAGTCGTGTCTGACTCTTTGCGACCCCATGGAGTGTACCTCACCAGGCTCCTCCATCCATGGGATTCTCCAGGCAAGAATATTGGAGTGGGTTACCATTTCCTTCTCCAGGGGATCTTCCCGACCTAGGAATTGAACCCGGGTCTCCCACACTGGAGGGAGGCACTTTAACCTCTGAGCCACCAGGGAAATACCTGGTAAATAGCAGTGGGCTGTCACACATGTGAGGGGCAGCCTGCAAGACATATATTGGTGTTTTTACATGAAAAACACCAATATATATCTTGCAGTTTTTAACCTTCAAGAAGTCAAAAACAAACTCAACAATTTTGGCCTTCAGGAAGGATGTTTATAGTTTTATGTAAAGTCGGTATTAGCTAGGAGGAAAAGAAAATGATCAGCTCATATTGAGAACCTTCATCATGACCAGGATAAAGTTAAACTTCTGACTTTCCTCCTATGTGCTTTCTAGACAGAAGTTTTCCTCAAATTTGATGTCATCTTTCAAAATTATATATGTATTATCACAAATAATAAAGTGGACCTTTCATATAAAATTCCTATAGAACAGTGAATATCTTCACGTTAAATTCAGCTCTTAATTGTATATGACTCTTCAAACTCAGCAAGAATTTAATTAACATTTATTTATTTACTCTATTCTCAATAATTCTGTGACATAATTTGTCAGCTCACTCACACATTCAGGCTGATGGTTTCTTCATCCTTTTTTGTTTGTTTGTTTTCCTTTTAGCATAAGCTCTCAAATACTAGATCATCCAAATTAGGGAAGATGCTAAATGATATATAAACTTCAGCAGCAAGCAGAACTCTTTTTCTGGCAGCATTCCCAGTAATACCAAATGAAGTCAGAGGATAAAATTCTCAGAAGGCAATTAAGTGTTTTTCTTGTTTTGTTTTCTCTTTGCTATAAATTCCTGAAGAAAAGCTTTTCAGTGGAAAGTTAAGAGAGATAATAGAAAATTGTTCTCCTTTGAAAAGCTTACGAGAGGTAAGAGGGCATTGAAGGAACCAATAGTTTCCTTGTTACTTAGCTAAGAGTCTTTGTGGGAAAAGATCACCTTGATTTGTGAATTGTAGTAGGATTTTAATATACTGGGAATGTACTAGGAAGATTTTAACGTACTAGAAACCAGTGGGCCTGTATTTATCAATAGTTAGAGACTAGCAGGTTCTTTCGTCATTTAGTACATTTTTGATACCTTAAATTATCAGTAGAGACAAACAGATTCTGTAGTCATTTAGTGTGTGTGTACGTCTGTGTGTAATATGTATACACTAATAATATATATACTAGCAACCAACTTTATCAATTACACTTAAGACCACTTTTTGAAGACACAACTTATGTGTGATACATTTAATCTTCAAATAATTGAGGTATATTTTTAGACATGAAATTCTGGTTTGTCTTTCTAAGTGATTGAATTATAGTATGTACAACACAAGAAATAGCTGAATATTCTGGTGGGAAAAAAGATAATTGGTAGCAATAGACTTTTATTATGCTTAAAAAAGAAATGGAAATATAATACACTACAATTTATGGGATATATTAGGTTGGCCAAAAAGTTTGTTCAGGTTTTCTATAACATCATACAGTAAAACCCAAATGAATTTTTTTGGCCAACCCAATAGCAAAAGCAGTTCTAAGAAAGCAGTTCCTGGAAATAAATGCCTACCTCTATGAATAATTATTGCCAACAAGCTGTGCAACTTAGAAGTAATGGATGTATTCCTAAGAGCATACAGTGTACAAAGACTGAACCAGGAAGAAACAGAAAATCTGAAGAGACCAATAATTTAAAACCTTCCAACAAAGAAAAACCAAGGCCAGAAAGTTTCACTGGTGAATTCTGCTAAACATCAGCACCAGTTTCTGCCAATCCTTTTCAGTCCTCCAAAGAGTGGAAGAGGTGGAAATACTTCTGAACTCATTTTATGATGCCAGCATTATGTTGATACCCAAACCAGAAAAGGACATGAGAAGAGAAGCGTAAGTCACTTCCCTGTAAACATAGGTGCAACAGTCCTCAACAAAATATTAGTAAACTGAATTCAACAATACATTAAAATGATCATACACCATGATCAAGTAGAATTTATCCAGGGAAGCAAGGATACTTCCAACATCTGCAGATCAGTCAGAGTGACATACCACATTAGCAGAATAGAGAATAAGATTCTTCTGATCATCTCAATAAATGCAGAAAAGCAATTGACAAAATTCAACATCCATTTATGATGTATATTAAAAAAAAACCACCTCTCAACAGTGTGGTTATAGGGGTAACATACCTCAATATCCTAAAGGCCATATGTGACAAAGTCAGAGCTGACATCTCACTGCATCAGCTTTTCCTCTAAGAACAGGAACATGACAAGGATCCCTACTCCCTCCTCTTTTATTCAACATAGTATGAAAAGTCCTAGCTAGAGCAGTTAAGCAAGAAAATAAATAAAAGGCATCCAAATTGGAAAAGGAGAAGTAAAATTTTTACTATATACATATGACATGATATCAGATCTAGAAAACCCTAAAAGTGAAGTGAAGTTGCTCAGTCGTGTCCAACTCTTTGCTACTCCGTGGACTATAGCCCACCAGGCTCCTCCATCCATGGAATTTTCTAGGCAAGAATGTTGGAATGGGTTGCCATTTCCTTCTCCAGGGGATCTTCCCGACCCAGGGATCGAACCCAGGTCTCCTGCATTGTGGGCAGACACTTTAGCGTCTGAGCCACCAGGGAATCAACCAAAAAAACCCTAAAGACCTCATCAAAAAGCTGTTAGGACTAACAAACAAATTCATTGACATTTCAAAATATAAAATGAATACCAAAAATTCTGCTGTTTCTTTACAATAATAACAAAATATCAGAAATAAAAATAAAGAAAACAATTCCCCTGACAATGCATCAAAAATAACAAAATACCTAAATAAATTTAACCAAGGAGGTGAAAGAACTATGTATAGATAATTACAAGATATTAATGAAGGCAAGTGAAGAAGACACAAAGAAGTAGAAAGATATTCTGTGCTCATAAATTAGAAGAATTAGTATTGTTAAAATGTCCATAATATCCAAATCAATCTACATATTCAGTGCTGCTGCTAAGTCACTTCAGTCGTGTCCGACTCTGTGCAACCCTATAAATGGCAGCCCATCAGGCTCCCCTGTCCCTGGGATTCTCCAGGCAAGAACACTGGAGTGGGTTGCCATTTCCTTCTCCAATACTTGAAAGTGAAAAGTGAAAGTGAAGTTGCTCAGTCACGTCCGACTCTTAGCAACCCCATGGACTGCAGCCTACCAGACTCCTCCATCCATGGAATTTTCCAGGCAAGAGGACTGGAGTGGGGTGCCATTGCCTTCTCTCATATTCAATGCAATCCCTATAAAAATTCCAGTGGTATTTTTCAGAGAATATAATAGACATTCCTAAAATTTGTATGTAACTAAAATATTTCAAATAGCCAAGCAATCTTGAGGAAGTAGAATAAATCTTAGTATATCACACTCCATTATTTCAAACTACATTACAGAGATGTAGTAATCAAAGGGCTTCTCTGGTGGCTCAGAGGTAAGGAATCTGCCTGCAGTGCAGGAGCCATATGTGAGACACAGGTTCAGTCATGTGCTGGGATGATTCCCTGGAGGAGGGCATGGCAACCCTCTCCAGTATTCCTGCCTGGAGAATCCTATAGACAGAGGAGCCTAGCAGACTACAGTTCATGGGGTCTCAAAGAGTCAGACACTACTGATGTGACTTAGCAGGCCTAGTAATCAAAACACTGTATTACATTAAAACAGATACAAAAATCAGTGGAACAAAGTAGAGAGCCCAGAAATAAACCCTCACACATATTTATGACAAAGTAGCCAAGAATATACAAAGACGATAGGACAATCTCCTTAATAAGTGGTGTTGAGAAAATTGAGGAACCACACACAAACAAATAAAACTGGACCATTCTCTTACACAACATATACACGTTGATTCAAAATGGATTAAAGACTTGAAGGTAAGACCAGAAGCCATAAAACTCTAGAAGATAAGTGGCAACCTCCTTGATTTAGATTGTGGTAATGATTTTTTTAACAACCAAAGCAAAAGAATAAAAGCAGAAATAAACAAGCAGTACTATATCAAGCTAAAAATCTTCCTTACAGCAAAAGAAGTCATAAACAAAATGAAAAGGCATCCTACTGAATAGGGGAAAATATTTACAAATCATGTATCTAATAAATGGCTAATACCCAAAATATATAAAGAGCTTATATAACACAATAGCAAGACAAAAACAATTTGATTTTAAAATGTGTAGAATATTTGGATCATCATTTTTTCCAAAGAAGGCACACAGATGCCCAATAGGTACATGAAAAGATGCTCAACATCACTAATCCTCAGGGAAATGTAAATCAAAACCACACTGAATTATCACCTGTTAGAATTATGTATCAAAAAAAGACAACAAGCAAATGCTGGCAAGATGTAGAGTAAAGAAAATCTTTGTACACTGTTGATGGAAATGTAAATGAGTGCAACCGCTATGGAAGACAATGGGTTTTCCACAAATTAAAAATATAACCACCAAATTCCACTTCTAGGTGTTTATTCAAAGAAAATGAAAACATTTTTTGAAAAAGATATATGCACCCCCATGTTCACTGTAGTATTATTTTTTATAGTCAGGAAGTGTCTTTTAATGGATGAATGGATAAAGATGTAGTATATATACACAATTGAACATTACTCAGTGATAAAAAAGAATGAAATCTTGTCATTTGTGACAACATGAATGGACCTTGAAGGCACTAAACTAAGTGAAATAATTCAAACATGCAAGGGACAGACTGATGACTGCAAAGAATGGGAAGTGCGAGAAATGAGTGAACTCTTTTTTTCTAAATTTTTTTAGTTTCAATAAATTGATATCAATTTTTTAAAAATTAAAAATCATCTTTATCATCATTGGTAGCATGACTTTAATTATCTATCACATACTAGAAGCTCCAAACTATAAGGCTTCTAAAATAAGAAACTTCTAGGAGTATTTTCAGAGAAGGCACTGGCGACCCACTCCAGTACTCTTGCCTGGAAAATCCCATGCATGGAGGAGCCTGGTAGGCTGCAGTCCATGGGGTCACGAAGAGTCAGACATGACTGAGTGACCACACTTTCACTTTTTACTTTCATGCATTGGAGAAGGAAATGGCAACCCACTCCAGTGTTCTTGCCTGGAGAATCCCGGGGATGGGAACTTGGTGGGCTGCCATTTATGGGGTCGCACAGAGTCAGACACGACTGACGCGACTTAGCAGCAGCAGCAGTAGGAGTATTTTAAATCTCAAGGGTGAATTTTGATTGGAAGTTATTATCATTCAGTGTCTTGTCTACTTGGGTATTCAGGAGAATGGATCTGTTAATAATAGCTACTAAAGATGGTGAACATAAGTATTTGCATCTTAGTGAATCTAATTTGGTAATAGACCATTTCTTTCTCAGTTAAATCATTTTTTTAGTAGGAGAATATAAACAGTAATTTAAATGCCTTCTAGGCATACCTGAATAATGTTATATAAATTTATTACTATTAACTCCATATAACACATTTTAGAAAGACTGCCTTCCAGATTTCCCTATAATTTATTCTAGGAGATTAGTATGAGCAGACTGCGAGTTCATTATTACATCACCCAAATACCTGATGAGCTACCAAGGATAATTCATGCCCTCGATGAAGCTGGCTGCCCATGTTAGTTTTTTTTTTTCCCTCCAAACATATGTTTTTTCAATTTGCATTTCCTTCTCCTTTTTTTCACTTTTCCATTTATTAATCTAATAACTATTGCCACTGGGTTAGAAATTTTTCCAATAATAATTTTATTTTTTGGTTACCCTCCAAGAAAAGATTTTGCTTTTATTATTGTGTTGTGAAATTCATTTGAATCTTGTTTATATAGACAGAAGTGAAGTGAAATGAAGTCGCTCGGTCGTGTCCGACTATTTGCGACCCTATAGACTATAGCCCACCAGGCTCCTCCGTCCATTGGATTCTCCAGGCAAGAATCCTGGAATGGGTTGCCATTTCCTTCTCCAAGGGATCTTCCCCACCCAGGGACTGAACCCAGGTCTCCCACATTGTAGGCAGATGCTTTAACCTCTGAGCCACACATGCCAAATATTTGTCTGGGCCCTATGCATGTTAGAACTGGCCTTGTCATCATGCCCATGAGTGGCAAGGGAGGACCTGCTTGTTTAATATTTGTTGAATGACCCTTGTATCTTGAAGACTGCACATCATGTGCATGTCACATGCATTGCCTTATGCTTGTTTTTTGTTAAATTAAAACTTTCTGGTATATTATATGAGATAAAGATGAATTTTTCACACTTATCCATTAAATCCTCCTCTAGATATTTTAAGTTTTACACCAGTAGATTATATTAACACATATATATGGGATTTAGAAAGATGGTAATAATGACCATATATGCAAGACAGTGAAAGAGACCCAGATGTAAAGAACAGACTTTTGTTTGGACTCTTTGAGAGAAGGCAAGGGTGGGACAATTTGAAAGAATAGCACTGAAGCATGTTATTACCATATGTAAAATAGATGACCAGTCCAAGTCTGATGAACGAAGCAGGGCACTCAAAGCTGGTGCTCTGGGACAACCCAGATGGATGGAACGGGGAGGAAGGTGGAAGGGGGTTCAGGATGTGGAGACACACGTGCACCCGTGGCTGAATTCATGTCAGTGTATGGCAAAACCCCCCACAGTATTATAAAGTAATTAGCTAAGAGTCAAACATGACTGAGCGACTTCACTTTGACTTTTCATTTTCATGCATTGGAGAAGGAAATGGCAACCTACTCCAGTGTTTTCTCCTGGAGAATTCCAGGGACGGGGGAGCCTGGTGGGCTGCCGTCTATGGGGTCGCACAGAGTCGGACACAACTGAAGTGACTTAGCAGCAGCAGCAGCCTCCAATTAAACTAAATTAATTATAAAAATTTTACCCAAGAATAAGATTTACACTATTGAATAGTGTAAACTGTTGGATAGTTTTACCTCAATCCTCATTCGTGAAGCTGCTTTTATCTATTTAGTGTTATGTCTTTAAGTTGCATTGAGAAACTTTATAAGACAGTCTTAGAAAATCTGTCCTGCTTAGGATATTTTTGGAAATATCCACAATATTCTCTTTGTCAAAAGTTTTGTTCAGAGAAGGGAAAGTGGTATTTCTCTTTAACAGCCAAACCCAGCAGTGGCAAACCCCCTACCCTCCAACTGATACAAGGAAAAATGCTTCCAGGCATTATCAGGTGTTCTTGGGAGGCAAAATTACTTCTGATTCAGAACTGTTGAGATTATGGCATAATCTCTTTGCCATGTATATGGAAGAGAATATTAATAAATAGATATTTACTGATTAGTTTCAACATGTCATATAGAATAATGAGAAGATGCTTCTTAATTATATATGCTTTCAAGCTTTCCAGCTTCTTTTTCTTTAATTGGAGTTGATTTACAGTGTTGTGTTAATTACTGCTATATGGCAAAGTGATTCAGTTATACATATATATATATATATATATATATATATATACACACACACACATCTTCATTATGTTCTCTTCCATCATAATTTATCATAGGATATTAAATATAGTTCTCTGTGCTACAGTAGCATTTTGTTGTTTATCCATTCTGTATATAAAAGCTTACATCTACTAACCCTAAACTTCCCAGGTTTCATATTTAAGTCTATAGTCATTTCATAGTGAGGTATTACTCATAGTAGAACCGTGTTCTAGAAAATTAGGAGGAAAAATGCCTTCTTTCCACTTAAGCATTCAAGTGTCAGTGGAGCAGCCTGGGAGGGCATGACTCTGTCTAGGCAGTGGGTTGTCCAGAGCATGTGTTTCTGCTCAACAGATGGATGACCTTGAATAGGTCACTCTTTATTAAAGCCCTGGTCTCTCTCAATGGATCTCAATGAACAGAAATCAAACAAGTCAAAAGAAATAAAAGGGAAAATTGCCACTGGCATTTATGCTTTTTCCTCCCATGTTTGTAGATCAGTGGACATGTTGTTTAATGCTTACGAATGACCCTCTTATCTTGAGGACTGTGAACATCATTCACACGCCATTTGCACTGCCTTATGCTTGTTTTTGCCAAATCAGAAACTTCTGGTTCATTATATGAAACAAAACAAATGAAGTAAGCAACTGTAGATGAGAACTATTTATCTGCTGGAGCTGTGAACAGCTTAATAAACAAACAAATTTACTAAATTATGAAAGCAAACTTTGAAAGAGATTAAATAGTACCTAATGCTGTAAGCCACCGTGTTTTCAGTTGTTATGTAGTGAATTTTTTAGATATCTTGGTGTAAACATTTAGAAAATTCATTAATTAATTGCATGCATTTTTGCATGTGAGCTTATCCAAACTAAGTATAGAAATTTTAGAAACTAATCTTAGATCTCTCAAGTTTTGCCTTCCATTTGCTATACAATTGGAAGAAAGATATGGAGATTTGAAAACTGTCCATTTTATCTTTGAATTGTAGTACCTCAAAAAGGGAAATCACTTTATTTCATGATGGGGAATTTTATGCAATCTCGGACATAGAATACAATCTTGTTCTTTATTGATTATGAAAACATACTCTAAAAGGAAATGTTAAGGGGAAGATTTTTAAATTTTTATTCTACTTTTTACATGAAACCAATGAAAAAAGACTGAATATCATTAGATTTTTCATAGGAGACGGAAACCTAAGACTGGTATATATTGCCTAGAGCAAACCAGATAGAACAGGAGGTAAAGCTGAGTGAGGTGAGGAAGGTCAAATGACAGTTGGAAGGTCAGTTAACTAGAAAGGGGGAATTAAAGCAACAGAAATAGGAAATAGTTGTGGGAAATAGTTGATCTTTTAAGGTGAATATGCACATCTAGTATTTTAGTGTACAAATAAAAAGGAAAAAGGACAGATTTTACAGTATCTTCTTGGTGAAATTTATAGAAACTTGAAGAAAATTAAACAGTGGAAACAGTGTCACACTTCATTTTTTTGGGCTCCAAAATCACTGCAGATGGTGACTGCAGCCATGAAATTAAAAGACGCTTACTCCTTGGAAGAAAAGTTATGACCAACCTAGATAGTATATTCAAAAGCAGAGACATTATTTTGCCGACTAAGGTCTGTCTAGTCAAGGGTATGATTTTTCCTATGGTCATGCATGGATGTGAGAGTTGGACTGTGAAGAAGGCTGAGCACCGAAGAATTGATGCTTTTGAGCTGTGATGATGGAGAAGACTCTTGAGAGTCCCCTGGACTGCAAGGAGATGCAACCAGTCCATTCTGAAGGAGATCAACCCTGGGATTTCTTTGGAAGGAATGATGCTAAAGCTAAAACTCTAGTACTTTGGCCACCTCATGAGAAGAGTTAACTCATTGGAAAAGACTTTGATACTGGGAAGGATTGGGGGTAGGAGGAGAAGGGGACAACTGAGGATGAGATGGCTGGATGGCATCACGGACTCGATGGATCTGAGTCTGAATGAACTCTGGGAGATGGTGATGAACAGGGAAGCCTGGCGTGCTGCAGTTCATGGGGTCGCAAAGAGTCGGACATGACTGAGCGACTGAACTGAACTGAACTGAATGTCTTCACTTAATTTCTTAGTAGTAGCACATATCCAAGTTGTTTGTAAAAATGTGTATTTCTATACATAACAGTCTTAGTCATGGCACAGGAACTTTTCCTTGCTTTCATTCTAAGAACAAACTAAATGGTTATTCAGTAACATTCCTCATCTGAATTTATAATGTCTATAATGTCATCAAAAATACTTGTGGTTTTTTTTTTTTTTTACAGAATTTTATACTGGAGAATGCAGGTTACATGACTTTCCTCATTAGCCTCATTAGTGATTGATGCATTTTGTATAAAATGCACCCATTAGACAAAATAAAGTAAATCCAAGGAACTGGTATTAATAGTTACAAAGCAAAGTCTTGAAATAACATGAGAGATGTTCATGAACTGCAGTTATCTCAAAAGTCACAAACATGAAATTTTTGTCATGTTTGATTTTCCAGATCATTGTGGGTATTTTTGTTTGTTTTTTTTGTTTTGTTTTGATTTTTGTTTTGTTTTTGCTGTTGTGGTACTGCTTTGTGCAATGACCAATTCCTGGAAAACTCTGAGTACTACAAGTTCAAGTTTATTCTTATTGGAAATCTGCAGGTTATCAGATTTGAATCACAATAATTTGTTTGCTGAATTCTGTGGCCTGACGGTTAAATACTTCTGGTGACAATTCACACTTGGATTTCTACAACTGTTTCCATTTTAGAGTTTTATAATGATGTTCTTTGCTTTTCAAGTCATTTTAACTGTAAGACTACAGAAAGCTGTTTATACTGTGTCTGTGATACATACTTTAAAAAGCAGTTAGAAAAAAAGTAGGGGAAGGAAAAAAATAAAGAGAAAGCAATTGTGGCTGGGACCAACAAATGGAGTAGAAATTTCTAAAGTAAACCAGTGTGATCAGTCAGAAAGATAAAGCAGTGCAAACAGATGTAAAAGCTCTCGTTTCCAAAGGATTGTACGCAGAGAGAAATGGAAGAAGTTGTATATCAAATATGATACAAAGAGACCCAGGGGAACCAGGATTAGTAAATAGAGAAAAGACCATTTCATGAAGCAAGATAAGAACGTGACTTTGCAACCATGTTGAGAAGGTTAGAAACATACACAAAAGCCCTTAGATTTTGATCATGATTTGGGAGTTTGACAGTTCTCTGGTTCTTAAAAAATGTGACAGTATGATGCACGTTTATTACATTTTTAGGCCTTTATATGACTTTTTATAAAAATATTCCAATGTACCAAGTATGCTTATGAAATCTAATCCTAGGACAATTTTGTTTTCTTCTTGATAAGTGCTTTATGGATATTATTAGCTACTTTAAAACAATAACTATTTTTATCTAGAGTGAATTTCTGCCAAATACTAAGAAGGAAAAATAGGAATATAAGTAATAGCTCTGACTTCCCAGTGTTTAACCAAAATTCTTTTTACCATTTTCTGTTGATGATCATGAAAATTTTGATCAGTAGATGCAATATAGGAAGTGAACAATTTTCCCAGAATGAACAGTGTATCATTTAATTATGTGCATAACTAAAACATGTGAGATGCTGCATTGCATTAAATATCAAAGTGGGTTGCCATTTCCTTCTACAAAATATCAAATAGTTGAAGCCTTTCTTTTTATATTATAAAATATTTCAAGCATGCAGCAAAGTACAGTGAACAATGTACAAAAACCATATTCCCAGGCATTTAAATCTATAGTTATCTAAAGAAAATATTATTATTTCTTTTTTCAATCCTGGTTTGGATTAGTAACAGTCTGTATTGTAATAATAAGAAATTTAAAAAAAAGCACACATACTTTTTAAGGAAATTTCAGTTTGGTATGAATATTTATCATGTGAAGTTAAAATAATGCATTTTCCTCCCCTGTCTTTTTCCATAAACAAAAGCCACAGTGCCAAAACCAAAACATAAGAAATAGTAAAATTATATATTTTTCTTGTTTTTGAACAGAAATAGCAATGCCAAGTTCAGTTTGTTCCATTGGATGTAAGCCAAAAAAATGGCAAAAAATAGTGAAAAGCCTGGTCAGGTCATGTGTCATAAATTTCAGATCTCTGTGCTCCCTGAGACGTGATCACTGTTGCATTTAAAAAGTCCATGTTATGAGAAAAAAGGGAGAAGGGGGAGAGGAGGGAGGAGACACCCTGACTTTGAGCACTATATATGTATGTACACACACACAGAGACACGATTCTAAATTCTTAATTGATAGATGATTTCTTAGAAATATCCTTATTATACCTTTTCATCATTTATACACTTTTTCTCATTACTAGATTTATATTTAGACAAATTTATTTCATAGTATTTGTGTGGGAATTTACAGAATATGGAAAGAATTAGGGTATGAGAAAGAGTTAAAGACTATGGGAAGAAATATGGCAAGATTAGTTTTTCAGGAAGACAAGTAAGATGCATTTTAGTTTTCAGAGTATATTGATAAAAATGTAATCATGTATTATCTATTTTAATATCATTTGCTGGTATCTGACCACTGTATTGGACTTCCTGGTGGCTCAGACAGTAAACAAATCTGCCTGCAATGTAAGAGACCTAGATTTGATCCCTGGGTTAGGAAATCCCCTGGAGAAGGGAATGGCTACCCACTCCAGTATTCTTGCCTAGAGAATTCTGTGGGGCTGGAAAGAGTCAGACATGACTGAGAAACTAACACTACTTTTTTTTTTTTACTACCTTATTTAAATAAATATGTATCTAAAATATGTTAACATATTAATAAACACCTAAGTATAGTCATAAACCTTCCCTGTATTAAAAATAAAATAATTATATATTTGAAGATATTAAGAATATAAGAAATTTATTAATATTAAATATTCTATTCCAGATAGATTCACTTTCTTGAACAGACTTTAGTTTCTTAAAATTATCACTGTATTGGGTCACCAGTTTAACTTCTTAAAATTAACCTCCTGTACAAAAACTATAAAATTGGAAACTGATGCTATTATCTGTTGACACAATGTATTCTAAAAGTGTTAACTTTCAATACATTTCCATTAATATTTAATGGTTATTTTAGCAGCTTAAAAGGTGAAGATATACTATACAATTTTTAATATAAATTTATTTATTTTAATTGGAGGTTAATTACTTTACAGTATTATATTGGTTTGCTATACATCAACATCCCCCTTCCCACCTCCCTCCCCATACCATCCCTCTGGGAAACATATAATATCATATGTGAAACGAGTCACCAGTCCAGCTTCAGTGTATGATACTGCATGCTTGGGGCTGGTGCAGAGAGATGACCCTATACAATTTTATTTTAAAGTTTATTTAATCATTTATATGGAGTTAGGGTAACAGATTGTACTGGTTTTCTGTCTTACACCCAAACGAACTTTTTGGTCAATTTAATGTATTCATCTTTTCTACATTTGATCACAGTAGAATCAAAAATTAAAATAAGTATTGTAAAACATCCTAAAGCAACACTCAATTTTCAGAGTTTTTTCAATGATTAATATAGACCAAAGAGTACATTTACATTTTGGCATTAAAAAATGGGATATGTAGCTAATGTATGAATAACTTGATGAGGGTATAGAATGTATTCTCATTAAGCTCCAAAACATTTTACCCATAAATTTAAATAAAATTCCAGTATGGAAAGTGCCTGCATATTTGCGTATAAACAAATGAAGCAAAAGGCTTAAAGATTTGGGTTGACTTCAAGCCCAATATCATAAGGCTTTTCTAACAGCAATTGTAACCTTGGGCTTCATTACTGATGGTAGTTTTGGCAGATAGAGCAGAAGGATTAGTTCAATAAAATCTGTACTGGCCAGATGACACCTGCAGTGTTACATTCAGTTCTGAATGTCAAATTTCAAAAGGGCTATTGAAAACTGATGCACTCACATGAAAGGAAGTTCCGAATATCTAGAAACCACGTGGGAGAAAAGATGTGTTTTCTCAAATCAGCAAAAGTGTTGGATCTAGAAGGAATTATGTTTTCTTTTCCTTTCCTTTTTTTTAATTTTTTTTTTTACTTTACAATACTGTATTGGTTTTGCCATACATTGACATGAATCGCCATGGGTATACATGAATTCCCAATCCTGAACCCCCCTCCCACCTCCCATATCATCTCTCTCGGTCATCCCAGTGCACCAGCCCCAAGCATCCTGTATCCTGTATCAAACCTAGACTGGTGATTCGTTTCTTACATGATAGTATATTAGTGGATACAAGTATATGTATGACTGAGTTCCTTCACTGTTTACTTAACCTGAAACACAACATTATTAATATGCTATACCCCAATACAAAAGTAAAATTTAAGAATAGACTAAAAATTTAAAAGATAAATTTGGATAAATAGAGTACAAGTGAGGCAAGGTTTTTATTGAATACAAGAAAGATTTTTCAGGCAATTCAAATTGATTTAGAAATAAGGTAATGATTTTCCTGAATGTAAGTTTGGTTCAGAGATTGTTACACAGAGAATAGTTTCTATTACAGTAGATGGACTAACTTCCTATGGTGTTTTTGTTTGTTTCAGTAGTGATGATAGTCCAAGATACTAAAATCTCAGTCTTCTAAATTAGTGTGCCTCAGAAAATAATCCTATAATTATGCTCTTCATTTGATGGAAATTTCCAAATCTAGGCATGCCCTAAGTTTTAAGCTCAGATCTGGACTGTATAGAACAGAGTAGAATGGTCACTGCCACTTGGGGGAGCAATTTTAAAGCATTTTGTCCCAAGGATTAGCAATATGCATTCAGTATAACGTGAGGAGTTTATGAGAGATTCTGTTAGACAAATTTTAGATGCACCTAGGAAGTCTTCCTTTTAGGAAATTTCCCATGTGTCATGAAGAGTGCCCATATTTCTATCTTGTTGACTTAAAGGAGTTAAAATGAATGGTGAGAGGATTTCAGTGCCTAAAATAACCTTTTTTGTTTCATGCCTGCCTGAAACTTGAGAATTAGAGCTTTTTTTTTTTTTTTTTTGCTGTTCCTTGCCTGTTTATCTATAGATTATGGAAGCTTGCCTTTTCTTTTTATTGATTTGGTCACTTGTATGAATGAAGTATGGTGAGAGGAATATTTGATGAGATTATGGAAGGACAAAGAAACCATAATACTTGAGTTGAAAGACAGGTAAATGACACTGAGGATTGACACTGGTTTCTGAATGCGCTGAGGGTTGGTACTGGTTTCTCTTCTGGCAGGAAGACAATAATTTGCAGGACTTCAAGGAGAGCCGCTCATAGTGCAGTCTGCGTGAGAGCCCCCCGGGGGTGCGCAGTGTGCGGCATGTGCAGCTGCGCCTGACTCTGGCTAGCCCTTTAAGGCTACTTCGGCACTCATCACAGAATGAGGATACTAAAACCTGAGCCTGACTGTGTCACTTGGTTAACTCTAAGAAAGAGGCTGCAAGGCCTGTTATTTTCTGACTTTTAGCTCTCTCCTGACATCTTCCTTCTCTTTCCAAAACAGATCACTTTTCCTGTACCTTGGATGGCATCATGTTATTCCACTTTTCTGTGCTTTTACAAGCGTGTTTTCTCTGCCTGTAATTTAAAAACCTTTTTTCCCCTTTATATTGTTAAAGCCTTCTTCAACACAGTTGAGATAATGAGCACCAACTCTTATTTAAGCATTATCTGTGCTTCCATAATACATTTTCATCCATCATGCATTTATCATAGAAAGCTATGCAGAATTTCCTGCCAGACTAAAACTTCTCATATTCAGGAACTATGTCTTGTTTGAATCCTCTGCATGATTGCCACTCAGAAGTTGTTCAAGAAATGTTGAGTCAGTGAATGAATGCATGAGGTGTGCCATGTAAAATCAAAGCACACAGAATTTCATTTAACCTAGTTCACAGTTTGGCTGTGATGTGGCCTTGCTTTAATTTGCAGATAACTGGAGTCCCAGTGAATATTCAGGAAGCATATTTTGAAGAAATGCTGATTGTTGTAACAGAGGCTGCACTTTAAAAAATATATATCTTATTACTGATTATACATGGTGATAATATTTACCAAATTGTAGAGCTCCTACTGTTAACAAAGTCTGAATAACTTCTTGTTCTATAAGGATTTTCAACAGAAGTTATATTAAAGAAGGAGAACAGAAATGCTTTTAAAAACAAGAAACCCAGAAAGTAATGAAATCAAGTCTATGATAAACTTCTTTAACTTCTTAAGTATTTTCTTAGGTTAATATTAATTTTCATTTTGAACAAAAATATGATCTGGGAGGAAAAAACTTTACAGCCAACGTTCTAGAATGATTTCTGAGGCATTTAAAAACTATCACAGAATGTTAAACAGAATATTTTATTAGCTTACAACATTTCACTAAACTCCCAAATAAAAACCCAATCTTTTCACCCAAACATAAATGATTCAAGTGTTGTAAAACTTTATAATCTTTTTATCTGGTACTAAATCTACATTTATCTATGATTAATAATGTCCTTCCTTCTGCATTTTCTCCTATTTTTCTTCTTCATTGATTATTTGGAGTTCTTAAGGTTCTATGTTACAATTTATGGAAGAATATAAAAATATAAAATACCCTATTACCCTAGCACAGAGTAATAAATATCTTTTGAAAGAATAACTACATGAGCAGACAAGTCTTAAACATAAGATACGCAAGTAATTTTAGTGTTTCAGACAAAACTATTTGCCACCACGACTGCTAAACTCTAATTCTGTAGTTCAAGTGTGTAATTTGGTTTTTACTTAGAAGTTATCCTGCTAAGATGCATGAAATACAAAATCCAGAGATGTCGTATTTTAATATCTCCCCTTCACCTCTCCCATGTTATAACGATTGTTATTAATGATTCATTACCAGTCAAAATGGCGATCCTGCCTTTCTTTCCATACTTGGATTTTAGTTCATCTTAGGCTCACGTGCTGAGCTGTAAATTCCTTGTACCTTTTTTTTTTTCATTAATCTTGTTGGTGATTTTTTTCCCTATGTGATAAATAATTTCTCATTGCTTTCTGTTACAAAAGAGAAAAGATTTGAAATAAAATATTTAAAACACATCTTGAGTTAACCACAGGCAAAAAGAAGCCTTAATAATCATTGAATGTATTTTTTGGCCACATCTTTGCTAGATACTTTATTCACAAAATTTACTTTAATCTACAAAACAGTTCTGAAAGGTCAATCATTATTAAGCTCAGGTTTGGAGCTTCTCTTCTGTCTGGCTACAGTGTTGCTGTTGAGGCTTTTCCATAGAAAGAGCACAAACGAATTTTGCCCCTCAGGAAGCCTGTAAGAGTTCAGGGTTATACATTTATTGGGTTGACCAAAAGGTTTGTTAGGTTTTTTCCCTACCAACCTGAACAAAATTTTTGGCCAATCCAATATAACTCAGGAGATGGACAAAACAGTTTGTATGACTTGCCAAAAGTCAGAGCTAGAAAGAAGTTAGGTTATATTTCAGCTCACGTTTGTCTGACTCCAGAGGGCTGCTTTTGACTCTACTGTGCTATATTGACTCTCACCAAGAAATATTTAAGATCTGATTTGTCATGAGTCCATCAGAGCACTACCAGATAAGGTAAAAAGTGAGTTCTTTTCATACCAATACAGGTTACCATCATTTAAAATAGGTAAGTTCATTTTTATTCTTTTGAACCGTAAGCCCAGTATTGTCATGGAGGTTATAAATTTAGAGCCTCAGAAGTATTTAAATAACAACAAAGTCAACCTTTGAGTGGTGGGTTTTCCAAACAGCCTTATAAATGTGCAGGAAAATAAACATCTCAGAATTGCTTTTCTGAAAAAAAAAAAAAAAATGGTGGTTCAGCCAACAGAAATATACCACTGCATTTTCTGCTGCCAAGCTTGCATTCCATAAATTAGATTTATTATGTACAGTGCATGAAGAAGTAATACTCCAAACCTGAACAACTCTCTAACCTTTCCACTTCACCATGTAACCAGCAGGATTGTTAAGGAGGTTAGTTTATTTATGATGGGATAGAAATTATTTCTGAATATGAACTCTGGAAGACCTCTAAAAGGGCCACAACCTCTCATTTAACCAACAGCTTTTCACAGAGGTGAAATTTTACTATACTTCATCTTCTTAAAGCTGCACATCTGTCAAAGCAAAAGGTTATAATGAAATTTTCTTGGAATTTCATGGAACTACAACCTTAGAGTGTAGTCCTGCAGAATTCCATCCTAACGGGAATGATGGACAAGTTGGTGTGGTGGTTGAGAGAGTGACCTTTGACATCATAAAAATCCCAAAGGCCACCATTAAACACATAAACACATAACTATCACCATAATATGATAGTTAAGCACTAGCAGTCATAATTTTCTCATCTGGAAAATGAGATAATATGTACTCTGTAGTGTTGTTCTGTGGATATAATACCAGACCACTTGACCTGTCTCTTGAGAAACCTATATGCAGGTCAGCAAGCAACAGTGAGAACTGGACATGAAACAACAGACTGGTTCCAGATGGGAAAATGAGTACATCAAAGCTGTATATTGTCACCCTGCTTATTTAACTTATATGCATAGTACAACATTGGAAATGCTGGACTGGAAGAAGCACAGGCTGGAATCAAGATTGCCAGGAGAAATATCAATAACCTCAGATATGCAGATGACACTACCCTTATGACAGAAAGTGAAGAAAAGCTAAAGAGCCTCTTGATGAAAGTGAAAGAGGAGAGTGAAAAAGTTGGCTTAAACCTCAACATTCAGAAAATGAAGATCATGGCATCTGATCCCATCACTTCATGGGAAATAGATGGGGAAACAGTGGCTGATTTTATTTGGGGGGGCCACAAAATCATTGCAGATGGTGACTGCAGTCATGAAATTAAAAGACATTTGCTCCTTGAAGGAAAGTTATGAACAACCTAGACAGCATGTTAAAGAGCAGAGATATTACTTTGTCAACAAAGGTCCATCTAGTCAAGGCTATGATTTTTCCAGTGGTTATGTATGGATGTGAGTTGGACTGTGAAGAAAGCTGAGCACCGAAGAATTGATGCTTTTGAACTGTGGTATTGGAGAAGACTCTTGAGAGTCCCTTGAACTGCAAGGAGATCCAACCAGTCCATCCTAAAGGAGATCATTCCTGGGATGTTCTTTGGAAGGACTGATGTTGAAGCTGAAACTCCAATACTTTGGCCACCTGATGCAAAGAGCTGACTCATTCGAAACGACCCTGATGCTGGTATGGATTAAGGGCAGGAAGAGAAGGAGATAACAGAGGATGAGACAGTTGGATGGCATCATTAACTCAGTGGACATCGGTTTGGGTGGACTCTAGGAGTTGGTGATGGACAGGGAGGCCCGGTATGCTGCGTTTCATGGTGTTGCAAAGAGTCAGACATGACTGAGTCACAGAACTGAACTGAACTGAACCACCTCCACCACTTCTATCTTCAGCTCTTTAATCACTCAACGTGACATGAATGACCCAGTCCTCCTCTCTCACCTGATTGCCTAGATTCTAGGCTCTAGAACATGTACTATCATTTTCCCTTAGAAAACAGCTTACATAATCACCTATGTTGAAATATTCTCAATACATTGATTGGTAGCATGTTCTTTGTCCTTCTTTTCCAAAGAGAGAAAGACATCTCTCAATCATCTTTTGACACAGAAAGATGATGCTACCTTATGAACTATTGGCAGGCAGGTTGTTTACCACTGAGCTAGCAGCAAAGCTATCTTCCTTCTAAGCTTCCATAAATGTCATTTAACATATTATTTATGGGGTCACTTGTGATTGCATAGGTAAGATAATTATTTGTCTCATTTGGAATGCCTACTTCTCTAGTAATTTGTGAAGATGAATACGATATCATCTATAAAATAGTTCTCAGATATTTTCAATGAGAGTACTAAATTTGTATGTCCTATATTTTACAAAACAAGTCAAAACTAAATTGTCTTTGCTAAAATTGAGTTTTAACTTTATAAATTGACAACCTTTTTACTTAGCATCCAACAAAAGTGAACTTACATTAAATAAATTTCAGCCTCCTTAATAGTTATCTGACCATTTCATTAGGGCTCAAATATTAAAAAATTAAGCTATGAAGTTAATTAAGATTAAACTGTAAAGAAAACTTCCTGTTTAAAATCAAGAGAG
>SJYC01041495.1:0-13617 GCA_006408675.1 Madoqua kirkii | reverse complement strand
TTGGACTCTGTGGGAGAGGGAGAGGGTGGGATGATTTGGGAGAATGGCATTGAAACATGTATAATATCATATAAGAAACGAATTGCCAGTCCAGGTTCAATGCAGGGTGCAGGATGCTTAGGTCTGGTGCACTGGGATGACCTGGAGGGGTGGTTTGGGGTGGGGTAGGGGGGAGGTGGGAAGGGAGTTCGGGATTGGGAACATGTTTACACCGGTGGCGGATTCATGTTGATGTGTGGTAAAACCAATACAGTATTGTAAAGTAAAAATAATGATAATAAATTTTAAAAAATAAATAAAGTTTAAAAAGAAAAGTTGAAACAAAAAAAAAGTTGATGTAAATATATGTATACCTGATTCAAATTGCTATACACCTGAAGCTAATAGAGCATTAAAAATCAGTTATACTCTGATAACACTTTCTTGGAGGTGAAAAGTAAAATAAAAGTGTGTTTTTTTTTTAAGTATTTAAGAAGTCACTCTCATAGCACTCAGGTAATGGATGAGTTGAAAGTAGGAGACTAGAGGCAAGAGACAGTTTTGGACACTTTGACAGTAATACAAATAAAATATAGGCTAGACCAAGCGTAGAAATGCAGAGGAAGGTATGTCATGTCCTCAGTGAGGCCTTTTGCAGTCTCTAAATTAGGAACTTTTATGCCCCCTTCCATACCTCACCATTATGTGCTACCACAACCTTCTTTTTTTTAATAATATTTACCATAATTTATAATAATTTTTGATTTACCCATTTATCTCACTTTTACCATCTGTGCCACCAAGGAAGCTCAAGAATACTGGAGTTGGTAGTCTATCCCTTCTCCAGGGGATCTTCCTGACCCAGGAATCGAACCAGGGTCTCCTGCATTGCAGGCAGATTCTTTACCAGCTGAGCTACCAGGGAAGACCCATTTCTCTCACTACTAGACTATAATCTAGTATAATTCAGATACTAGTATAATCTGATATAACCTAGATAATCACAATGGTGTGATTACTCACTTAGAGACAGACATCCTGGAATATGAAGTCAAGTGGGCCTTAGGAAGCATCACTACGAACAAAGCTAGTGGAGGTAGTGGAATTCTACTTGAGCTATTTCAAATCCTAAAAGATGATGCTGTGAGAGTGCTTCATTAAATATGCCAGCAAATTTGGAAAACTCAGCAGTGGCCACAGGACTGGAAAGGGTCAGTTTTCATTCCAATCCCAAAGAAAGACAATGACAAAGAATGCTCAAACTACTGCACAATTGCAGTCATCTCACATGCTAGTAATGTTCAAAATTCTCCAAGTCAGGCTTCAGTAAATCGTGAACTGTGAACTTACAGATGTTCAAACTGGATTTAGAAAAGGCAGAGGAACCAGAGAACAAATTGGAAACATCCATTGGATTGTCAAAAAACAAGAGAGTTCCAGGAAAACATCTACTTCTGTTTTATTGACTATGCCAAAGCCTTTGACTGTGTGGATCACAACAAACTGTGGATAATTCTTCAGGATATGGGAATAGCAGACCACCTGACCAGCCTCCTGAGAAATCTGTATGCAGGTCAGGAAGCAACAGTTAGTACTGGACATAAAACAACAAACTGGTTCCAAGTAGGGAAAGGAGTATGTCAAGGCTGTATATTGTCACCCTGTTTATTTAACTTACATGCAGAGAACATCATGAGAAATGCTGGGCTGGAAGAAGCACAAGCTGTAGTCAAGATTTCAGGGAGAAATATCAATAACCTCAGATATGCAGATGACACCACCCTTATGGCAGAAAGCTAAGAACTAAACAGCCTCTTGATGAAAGTAAAAGACGAGAGTGAAAAAGTTGGCTTACAGCTCAACAGTCAAAAAACTAAGATGATGGCATCTGGTCCCATCACTTCATGGGAAATAGATGCAGAAACAGTGACAAACATTATTTTGGTGGGGCTCCAAAATCACTGCAGATGGTTACTGCAGCCATGAAATTAAAATTTACTTGCTCCTTGGAAGAAAAGCTATGCCTTACCTAGACAGCATATTAAAGAGCAGAGACATCACTTTGCCAACAAAGGTGCATCTAGTCAAAGCTTGATTTTTCCAGTAGTCACATATGAATGTTAGAGTCAGACTGTAAAGAAAGCTGAGCAGCAAAGAATTGATGCTTTTGAACTATGGTGTTGGAGGAGACTCTTGAGAGTCCCTTGGACCAAGGAGATCCAACCAGTTCATCCTAAAGGAAATCAGTCCTATCTATCTATCTATCTATCTATCTATCTATCTATCTATCTATCTATCTATCTATTTATTTATTGGAAAGACTAATGCTGAAGCTGAAACTCCAATAATTTTGTCACCTAATGCAAAGAACCAACTCACTAGAAAAGGCCCTGATGCTGGAAAAGATTGAAGGCAAGAGAAGGGGACAGCAGAGGATGAGATGGTTGGATGGCATCATAGACTCAATGGACATGAGTTTGAGTAAACTCTGGAAGTTGGTGATGGACAAGGAGGCCTGGTGTGCTGCAGTTCATGGAATCACAAAGAATTGGACCCAACTGAGCAACTGAACTGAACTGAAACTATCATCTAGTCGTGAATGCACTGAATCCATATATGCTCTGTCCAATTGTGTTCTTGTGCTAAGTCACTTCAGTTGTATGTGACTCTTTGCGACACTATGGACTGTAGCCCAGCAGTCTCCTCCATCAATGGATTTCCCAGGCAAGAATAGTAAAGTGGATTGCCATGCCCTCCTCCAGGGGATCTTCCCAACCTAGGGATCAAATCCTTATCTCTTCCATCTCCTTCAATGGCAGGCAGGTTCTTTGCTACTTGCAACACCTGGAAATGGACTGAACTCATATATGCTTTCTTCACAGTTGTGTTCTCATTTCTAGCAAAATATGTGACACTTAGTAATTTAGTAGCTGCTTGATAAATATTGATACATTTAGAGAACAAGCAAAGGATATCCTATTGTTTTTCATTGAGGCAACTGGGTGTATGACATCATTCAATCAATCATTGAGATATGAAGTCTAACAAATTTCAGTGAGGGTTGGAGATATGAATTCAATTTATCACTATCTGAGAGGCAATTGCATATATGATTGTGAAATTCTTAAGAAAGGTCTATATTAGAGATATAGATTTGGAAATTTATGAACTCAACCAGATGAATTTGCCCAAACAAAGTAAGAGATTGCATCCTGCAATAAGGCATAGCTGCAGTAAATACATTAACATTACATCAGAAGTGTTTTAGAGGAGGGAGGTATTAAATCTTTCCATCATATCAAGTAGAAACTGGAACAGGGACTTCCTAGATTACCCAAGAACTACCTAAGCAGGGAATCACAGATAAAGAGCTTGTTTGAGGGAAGCTATGAGTAGTCATGAACCACAGTGCTTTGGGAGCCCAGGGAAAGGTCAGAGCAGAAGACAGAGTGGCCCTTTAGAGCAAGTAATCCTTGGGCAAGAATGCTGGAAAGCAATGAACCAGTGTGCTAGGTAGAGACCTCTGTGACACACCATGTTTCTCCTGCTCAGGAGTGTGGAATTCAAGGAGTAGGTAACAGAAATTGTTGGAGAATGCTATGGAAGGAAGGTTTCCTACACAAAGTCCCGCCACCTCCCACCAGGTCATTGAACTATCCACGTTCAAGTGTGTTTTTAGTCAGCCATTGTTTCCACTGTTTCTCCATCTATTTCCCATGAAGTGATGGGACCAGATGCCATCATCTTAGTTTTCTGAATGTTGAGTTTTAAGCCAACTTTTTCACACTTCTCATTCACTTTCATCAAGAGGCTCTTTAGTTCTTCTTAGCTTTCTGCCATAAGAGTGGTATCATCTGCATATCTGAGGTTATTGATATTTCTCCCGACAATCTTGATTCCAGCTTGTGCTTCTTCCAGCTGAGCATTTCTCATGATGTACTCTGCATATAAGTTAAATAAACAGGGTGACAATATACAGCCTTGACCTACTCCTTTTTCTGTTTGGAACCAGTCTATTGTTCCATGTCCAGTTTTAACTGTTGCTTCCTGACTTGCATATAGGTTTCTCAAGAGGCAGGTCAGGTGGTCTGGTATTCTCATCTCTTTCAGAATTTTCCACAGTTTATTGTGATCCACACAGTCAAAGGCTTTGGCATAGTCAATAAAGCAGATATAGATGTTTTTCAGGAACTCTTGCTTTTTTGATGATCCAGCGGATGTTGGCAATTTGATCTCTGGTTCCTCTGCCTTCTCTAAATCCAGTTTGAACATCTGGAAGTTCACAGTTCACGATTTGCTGAAGCCTGACTTGGAGAATTTTGAGCATTACTTTACTAGTGTGTGAGATGAGTGGAATTGTGCAGTAGTTTGAGCATTCTTTGGCATTGCGTTTCTTTGGGATTGGAATGCAAACTGACCTTTTCCAGTCCTGTGGCCACTGTTGAGTTGTCCAAATCTGCTGACATGTTGAGTGCAGCACTTTCACAGCATCATCTTTTAGGATTTGAAATAGCTCAAGTGGAATTCCATCCACTAGCTTTGTTCGTAGTGATACTTGCTAAGGCCCACTTGACTTCATATTACAGGATGTCTGGCTCTAGGAGAGTGTGAGTGATCACAGCATCGTGATTATCTGGGTCGTGAAGATCTTTTCTGTGTATTCTTGCCACCTCTTCTTAATATCTTCTGCTTCTGTTAGATTAGGATTTGAAATAGCTCAAGTGGAATTCCATCCACTAGCTTTGTTCGTAGTGATACTTGCTAAGGCCCACTTGACTTCATATTACAGGATGTCTGGCTCTAGGAGAGTGTGAGTGATCACAGCATCGTGATTATCTGGGTCGTGAAGATCTTTTCTGTGTATTCTTGCCACCTCTTCTTAATATCTTCTGCTTCTGTTAGATCCATACAATTTCTGTCCTTTATAAGACACTGAATATAGTTCCCTGTGCTCTACAGTAAATCCTTGCTGTTTTTCTGTTTTATCTATAGTAATGTGCATCTGTTCATCCTAAACTCCTCATTTATCCCTCCTCTCTTTCCCCTTAAGGAATCTTAAATTACTTTCTATGCCTGAGTCTTATTTCTTTCTTGTAAATAAGTTCATTTGTATCATATCTTTATAAATGATATCATATGGTATTTGTCATCTCTGATTACTTCATTTAAATGATCATTTCCAATAGATGAGTTAAGTAACTTCGTTATGTTCCAGCTTCATTACTTAAAAAAAAAAAAATAACAAATTTGGCTGGATTATCTCTAATATCCCTTCTTACTTTGAAGTTTTGTGGCTATATTATATGCTATGAAAGTGGAATTTGACTTTCCATTTCCACTATTAAAAGAAAGAAAGTGGAAGTAGGCAATCATTTTATTTACTAGAAACAGGTGCGGGGGGTGGGGTCTTTGGTTCCTTTTATAAGTAAGAAACAGCTAGTGCAAAATATAAAGATAACCAAATCAGTTAATTTCAAAAGATGGGAGAGAAGTATTGATTTGATATCAGAAACAAGCTAGTAACAAATGTAGATTTAGAATATTTCTCAGGGCAGGAGAGGAGCAGTTCTATGAGAATTGTTCCCATTTCATTGCTTGTTTCAGGGAGAAACTGGAGAGCTGGCAGTTCACAGAATGAGAGGAATCCTTACAGATTCCTTGTGCACTAGATTTCACTTCCTCTGGGAGTTTCACAGTCTTCCAGAGAAGCATGAGGCAGGTTATTCATCTAATTATGTTCCCCAAGGAAGGCACTGTAAATAAGCCATCTTCCTTACGATTTTTATTTTTAAGTCACGGACAGGATCAGTCACAACAGATAAGCTGGTACTGAAATAATGAGCAGACTGCAGCTCTCAAAATCATGAGGCTTATTTCTTGCTCTGTCATGCATCCCCCAGCATGCTTTGATTAGGGTCCCTGTTTCAATTTGCCCTCGCTTTAGAATAGAGATGGTGGAGCAGCTGTGGTACAAGGCATTGTCCATAATAGAAGTAGATGGAAAGGGGGTCTCACTTTGGCACTTAGGAGCCACACCTTGAGAGTAGCACACATCAGTTCTTAAGCCTCATAAATTACGGAGGCTTCCCAGATGGCACCGTAGTAAAGAATCCACCTGCCAGTGGAGGAGACGTGGGTTCAATGCCTGGTTTGGGAAGATCCTTTGGAGGAGAAACGGCAACCCACTCCAGGATTCTTGCCTAGAAAATTCCATGGACAGAGGAGCTTGGTGAGCTACAGTCTGTGGAGGGGTAGCGAAGAGTCAGACGCAATTGACATGCATGCATGCATCACTTATTGGCCATAAGTAATGGCCTGGCCCCACATAATCACAGAGGAACAGGAAATCATAGTCCTTCCATGTATCCAGAAATGAATGAAGGGTTAGAAACAGTTAACACACACCATCTTAGCTTACCTGCTAGTCCTCACTGGGTAAGGAAAATTATTCTCTCCAGATCAAGAAAAACACACTGGGTCCTTCTCATGGAAGACAGCGAGAAAGTTCTGGCTAGTCAGTGTGCATGTGGTGCAGATCAGTTTCCTCAGTAGGGAATGTATTAATTTTCTAGCTGCCACAACAAAGTATGACAAACTGTGTGGCTTAAACAACAAAAACTCCTTGTCTCACAGTTCTGGAAGCTATAACTCCGAGATCAAGGTATCCCCAAGGCTGGTTCCTCCCGAGGACTGTGAGAGAGGATTGATGCCATGCCCCCCACCTGCTTCTGGTGGCTTCTTGGTGGCAGTCTTTGGCGTTGGTATGCATGTGTGTCACTCATCTCTGCCTTTATCTCACTTGGCATTCCCCTTGTGTGCTTGTGGCTGTCCCCAGACTCCCCTGCTTATAAGAAGAGCAGTCATTTTGGATTGGGACAACCCAAAAGACCTTATCTCCAAATACTGTCACATTCTGGGGTTCTGGGGTGAGCACTTCAACACATGAGTTTGGTTGTTCAGCTGCTCAGTCGTGTGCAACGCTTTGCCACTCCATGGACTTCAGCACACCAGGCTTCTCTGTCCATCACTATCTCCTGGAGTTTACCCAGACTCATGTCCATCGAGTCGGTGATGCCATCTATCTCATCCTCTGTCGACTCCTTCTCCTCCTGCCTTCAGTCTTTCCTAGCATCAGTCTCTTCCAGTGAGTCAGTTCTTCACATCAGGTGGCCAAAGTATTGGAGCTTCAGCTTCAGTATCAGTCCTTCCAATGAATATTCAGGGTTGATTTCCTTTTGGATTGACTGGTTTGATCTCCTTGCTGTGCAAGGGACTCTCAAAAGTCTTTTCCAGCATCATAGTTCAAAAGCATCAGTTCTTCAGCACTCAGTCTTTTCATGACCCAACTCTTACAGCCATACATGACTGCTGGAAAAACCATAGCTTTGACTACATGGGCATTTGTAGGCAAAGTGATGTCTCTGCTTTTTAACACACTGTCTAGGTTTGACAGTGTGTTGTTTTGTTTTTTTTTTTTTTTTGGGTGGGGGAGGTGGTGTGGGACACAACTGAATCATAACAGACAGTGTTTTGCAGTCATTTCTGTATCAGATTTGTATGTAGTGCCTATGAATTCAGAGGTCTATGAATGTAAAAGACAGGTTATCAGTCTTCCCATGCTCCCCCAACTAGTACCCAGTCCCACACTCACATGTGGAAAGTGGACATGATTGACACAATAAATGAGAACATTTTGAAAGGGAAGAAAGGAAGTCACAGCGTTCTTCATCTGAAGCTATTCCCAATCTCATTGGGAAGCCATTTTGAGTTCCATATTCTGGGATGAGTTGTATCTTTTATTAGACCTTGGTTCTGCTTCCTGGGAGAAGACCCCTGTCTATTGCTCTCTGGGCCCACCAGCTCCAACCTCAGAAGTTCTCCTAATCTGATTTTCCCTTGGGACCCTCTGTAAAGTGGATATCAGGAAGCATGCCCCCTTTTCTGTTGTTGTTTTCAGGTTTGTTTTTTTGTTGTTTGTTTGTTTGTTTTCACTTGAGTTTAGTTGCTTTACAGTGTTGGTGCTGCTGGTCTTGTTTAGTCACTAAGTCATGTTCAACTCTTTGTGACCTCGTGGACTGCAGCACACCAGGCTTCCCTGTCCCTCACCATCTCCCAGAGTTTGCTCAAGTTCATGTCCACTGAGTCAGTGATGCCATCCAATCATCTCATCCTCTGTCATCCCCTTTCTCTTCCTGCCCTCAGTCTTTCCCAATATCAGGGTCTTTTCCAGTGAGTTGGCTCTTTGCATCAAGTGGCCGAAGTATTGGAGGTTTAGCTTCGGCATCAGTCCTTCCAATGAATATTCAGAGTTGATTTACTTTAGGAAATCATTGTTTTACAGTGTTGTTAGTTTCTGCTATGCAGCAAAGTAAATCAGATTTATGTATACATATATCCTCTCTCTTTTGGATTTCCTTCCCATTTAGGTCACCACAGAGCACTAAGTTGAAGTCCCTGTGCTATACAGTAAGTTCTCACTATCTATCTATTTATAGTAGTATACACTATATACTATAGCACAGAGAACCTACTCAGTGCTCTGTGGTGACCTAAATGGGAAGGAAATCCAGAAATGAGAGGTTATATGTAAACATATCAAGCCTTCCCTGTTTGGGGGGCTCAGTACCTTATTTTATTACTTGCAACCTGTCAAGCATTATAATTGAAAGGCTGTATTAAGAATTAAAAGGTGGTTCTTCTGGCAGGAGGACCCTCTCAAAAGCATAGCTCCTTTAAAAATAGATTCTATTTGGCTTCATATACACATTACTATATGTACAGGGATTTTTGTTTTTGTTTTTTCTAAATAAATGACTTAGGTTTGCTCTCTCTTTCTCTCTTCTCTAACCTTCTCACTCCCAACTTAAATGCTAACAATGTAAGCCTCTCAGATTTTGTTAGGAGACCCTAGCAGATTTTTCATGAGAAAAGCATCTTTCTTCTCTTTTCTCTGAGTTGTTTAATTCCACTGAAAGGATGGATTGAGTACTTCCGCCTTAGTTTTATTTTGCTCTCAGACAGCTTCATCCATTCAGAAGTTTGGACAGTGGTGGGATGGCTTTATGCTTGATTGTGTATGCATGCATGTGTGATCAGTTCTATCCAACTCTTCGCGACCCCATGGACTGTAGCCCACGAGGCTCCTCTGTCCATAGAATTTTCTAGGCAAGAATACTGGAAATGGTTGCCATTTTCTTCTCCAAGAGATCTTCCCAATCCAGGGATCAAAGCTGTGTCTCTTGTTTTACTTGCTTTGGCAAGTGGGTTCTTTACCATTGAGCCACTTGGGAAGCCCCATATTCTTGGTTAATTCTTACCAAAGCTGAATCATAACAGGTAATTTTCCTCAGTTTGTCCTTTTGCCATCTGAAAATGGGAAGCAGTTGCCTCTTCTCTTTTCTTGCTCTATTCCTTTTTCTTCTCCCTTGCAAATGATACCAATTTTTTCTGAGGTCACCTGTACTCTCCCTTGTCAAATACAGCTCACAGCCATCAGCTCATGCTATTTGCATCCCATTTTCCTCTCTCTCTCTCTCTATCTCTCTCTCTCTCTCTCTCTGCTAGAGCTACAAGCTCACTAGTTCTAACATCTGCCTTCTGAGATACTAGAGGCAACATGTGTTCCTTTTCAACCTCACATAGACCATTGCTCCAGCCTCTAACAGCAGTTCCTCCACATGTGCCATCAGGTCACTAACTCATTGCTGCATATACTAGTGATTTTTTACAGCAGCATCCCACTTTTATGTCCTCCTTTCTGAATGGCTTTTATTATGTAGTCAGCAGTATATATGCAATGATTCTGCATTGCACCTTAGGTAATGCTTTATTGAAAACCAAAATCAAGCTTTTAGACTCAATCTATAGTGCAGAGAAAGTAACTGAAGAGCTAAGTACTGGGTTGGCCAAAAAACTTGATCAGGTTTTTCCATATGATGTTATGGAAGAACAAGAATGAACTTTTTGGATTGACCCAATAGAAAATGGAGTGGGCAAAGTCATCTTTGACAGGAAGAAGAAGACCTACTTAAAAGGTTGCCTTAGAGTTGATTCATTCATAAAGGAAATTGTAAGAAGTTTAGGAAACATCTCACTATTTGGGATGAAGAAACTGTGTATACTAGATCAAAATTTAATGATATAAAAATATGACCAATTAAAGTTGCACAGGTGGCACTGAAGAAGTATCTTTTCAATCAAATGAAAATCACTGCACCCATCATAATTATTGTTTAATAAGTCAACTCTTGGTTTCTGTGGCAGTTGTAATGAGCCCATCACTTGGAGATAAGAAGTGTTGGGGAGGTAGCAAAGATATGAGGAACTCCTTTTTTTTAAAACTTAAAATTTGGGTTAGAAAAAAATAAGAAACAAATAAAAGTTAAGAAAACAGGTAGTTTTGATGTTTGACTATAGTGAGTGGAAGTGAGAGAAGAAAAATATCAGTCTAGGCTAGTCTTCAGGGCTAATTTCATAGAAGCTGGTGCTTTGAAGGATGAATAAATGATGGGGGTGGAAAAGAAGAAAGGGTCATTCCAAAATTCAACTCCATCACCACCCTGGCAATATTCAAAATATACTAAGGTCCAAAAGTAATTAGTCATCTTAACTCTATGATTATAGCAGTCAAGGAACTACTGTGCATTTTGACAGGCAAGGGCTTTCTGATTCTTTTCTGTTTCTATTTCTATAGATCAAATAACGCAAATTCTGTTTTGCTATTTATTTTTTGTGATGCTAAGAGCACCAGTGTATGCAAAGTCAGAGGAGTTAATGCACAGCCTGGTATTAAAGTAACGTTCCTCCAGCCCTCTGCACAGACTCACACATGGCTTCCCTGACACACAGGCACATTTGAAAGCATTTCTTAAAAGTGACAGCTGATGGTATAAATTAACCTCCTGAATCTGCTTCAGTCATTTTCAAAACTACGGTAGCACATAAAAGATGGTGGTGAATTATGAATAATAAATAGAAAGAAGAATGACATGCCCTTCTGCAGCTTTCAGAAGTAAATGCAGGGTTCCACTATCAAGAAAATTATAGCCTCTAGGTTTGTTTATTACAGAAATTGTCAAACAACCTTCTTACAGCGAACTCATTTGAGCTTGGCAAAAAATAGCAGAAGACAGTTCTTTCTAAATTTCCTTTTAAAATTATGAAAGGCACTCAGAATATTGTTCATCACCAGCAAGATAAAGGCAAATTAGAGATAGTTTATTACCATAACAAACATATTAAATTGAACTCCAAATTGCGGGTAAAAATTTCCTTCCAAATGGAATGCTTATGACCCAGTATTTTCAGACTCTTACTGTTTTGAGGTAATATTCTAGCTTGTGTTTCATTTGATGAAGGGTCATCAAGCAACAAATGACTCTCTTTAATATGATGGAATTCCAGAGGTTAAAGCATCTGCCTTCCATGAGGGAGACCCGGATTCGATCTCTGGCTCGGGAAGATCCCCTGGAGAAGGAAATGGCAATCCACTCCAGTATTCTTGCCTGGAGAATTCCGTGGACAGAGAAGCCTAGTAGGTTACAGTCCACGGGGTTGCAAAGAGTCGGACATGACTGAGGGACTTCACTTTCAAGGGCAACATACTTCATAGCCTGAAGCCAGATATATCTCCTAGCACCTCACCTGTTGCCTTTTCCCTCATATTAGAATTTGTTGCTGCTGCTGCTGCTAAGTCGCTTCAGTCATGTCCGACTCCGCAACCCCAAAGATGGCAGCCCACCAGGCTCCCCTGTCCTGGGATTCTCCAGGCAAGAACACTGGAGTGGGTTGCCATTTCCTTCTCCAATGCATGAAAGTGAAAAATAAAAGTGAATTCACTCAGTTATGTCTGACTCTTAGTGACCCCAAAGATGGCAGCCCACCAGGCTCCTCCATCCGTGGGATTTTCCAAGCAAGAGTACTGGAGTGGGTTGCCGTTGCCCTCTCCGAGAATTTGTTGCTAAGCCAGTTAAATATACACTCTATAGACATTGTGAATAGAACAACATTGTAGAGCTTGCAGTATTTTTTCTTCCTTTGGAATTAGGCATGTATGTACATTTGTCCATGCATGTTTTTAAAATGAAATCTATAGAGAAATTGGAGAACATCAGAATTTTAAAATTGAGCTCAGTTTCATTGACTAATAGGATAAAAAAGAGAATCTCCTTTCAAAGATTTAACTCCACATTCTGCAAATATGTATTTGGATTATTTAGTTTGGGGAATTAAAAGTTTTTTTATCCTCTTAGCAACTCTCTATTCTCTGAGTCAGAGATATCTGAAGACACATTTTTACATAAAGTCTTTCCCCTCCAAATTAAGATGTAATCGGAATAGCCTTCTGTGATCTTTTATTTTAAAAATGGATACAAAAGAAAATTGTCATTATTGAAAGAATTATGGTAATTTTATAAAGAATACATTCTGGGATATTATTATCAATCATTAACTTATGTTTTTAAATATTCCATAATAATGTAGCAATAATATTACAGTAATACAAATATATACACTTACATAGTAAATTATTTAACTGAGAATGATTTGTCACCAGTGTTCCATAGTGAAGTGAAGTGAAGTGAAGTAGTGCAGTCGTGTCTGACTCTTTGTGACCCCATGGACTGTAGCCCACCAGGCTCCTCCGTTCATGGGATTCTCCAGGCAAGAATACTGGAGTGGGTTGCCATTTCCTTCTCCAGGGGATCTTCCTGACCCAGGGATCAAACCCAGGTCTTCGACATTGCAGGCAGACACTTTAACCTCTGAGCTACCAGGGAAGCCCATAGTACAGATCAGAATTTAAAACGAGTCATTGCAAATGTGCATATTGACATTTATGGCAGTATTTGGAGGGACTACAGCTTTTTTCATTTTTGTGCTTGCTCCTCTCTATCTGTAAGTGGGAATATGTGTTCTATTATAATCCTTTACTGAAGTTGAAAACAAGGGCACTGAGTGAAACTTATGGTGGAACATGGAGGTGAAAGAATAAAAGGAAATACATTTATAAAACATATTTTCCTACAATACTAATACAATTATAGGAACAAAAATAATTTTAGTAATCACTAAAACTAAACCATTCTTGAGAAACTACCCCCTAAGGAACTCTTGAGCTCTCCAGAACAGTTTCAAAATTTCAAACTTATTCCTTGGTCCTTCCCTTTTTCCCTCTCCCCTCACTGTCCCCAAACTGGCTTTTACTTGTAATATATCCAGATTCTAAGCCCTTCCAGAAGGCTGGAATTACCCTCTCACCTTACCCCCAAAAAAACTCAGGCTCTGAAATAACCCCCTTACTCCTGCCTTGCTTCATTCAGGGTATATATTCTTGAATATAGAAACTATATACATATATATATATACATATATATATACACACACAAATATATATTTAATATCCCACTTTGTCTATGGTTTCATTAAATAGTTGTAAATTAGAAGGTCATGAAGTCTAAGGCAATGGCACCCCACTCCAGTACTCTTGCCTGGAAAATCCCATGGATGGAGGAGCCTGGAAGGCTGCAGTCCATGGGGTCACTGAGGGTCAGACACGACTGAGCGACTTCACTTTCACTTTCACTTTGATGCATTGGAGAAGGAAATGGCAACCCACTCCAGTGTTCTTGCCTGGAG